>JBBMKA010028609.1:0-25286 GCA_037833695.1 Sechiopsis laciniata
CAAACTAATAGGTTGTAAATCGGAAGAGGAGATAACCTAAGTCTATTTTGCATGTTTGATAGGTAGTGTTACATCTGGTGATGCTTTGAATCGGAGTTTAGGAATAAACGCGCAACTATCAAGCTCTTTAGTAGCAAATATTTTCAACTAATAAGCGCGGATGAAGCTCTTTAGTAATAGTCAATTTCTTAATAGATGCTTTTGTAATATCAAGCTCTTTAGTAGCAAATATTTCTTTTTCTTGAAACATTTGCAAGAGATTATTATTCTCAAGATTATCACATTCAAGAAACTTAATCTTATCCATAAAAGAATATTTTTCTTTTTCTACAGAAATATTTCTATTTTCCAAATCAATAATGGTGTTTTTCAAACTATCAATTTCAAATTTCAAATCGAATGAAAAAGATTCAATATTTTCATTTTTATTTCTCAAATCATTTAATTCAACTTTTAATTCACAAGATATAGATTTGAGCTCATCATTTTCTATTTCAAGAAATTTGATTCTATCAATCAATATATTTTTCTTATCACTACATACACCAATTTCATTATGCAATAATAAAGTATTAGCTTTAGTTTTTAAAAAAGCATTTTCATCAATCAATTATTTATTTTCAATAGACAATGATTTATACTTCTTTGATAGTTTGGCAAATTTAGATGCAAGTTTTTCTAAATTTTGTTGCATGCTTTCAAATGCATCAAATAACTCGTCATAAGAAAGAGTTTCTCGAGTTACCTCATCTCCATCGCTTTCATCCTCAGAATTGTTACTTGAATTAGCCATCAAACACAAAAGGATTTTCACATTTCTCTTTTTGCACTTTACACATATTTTCTTGATTTTGAGAATTGTAATTCTCCTTCACAAACTCGTTAAGGCCATAACTTTTCATTTCAACTTTAATTTGAGTAATTCAAAATGTGTTTAAATTGTTATTTCAAGCTCTACATAATGGATACTTCAAAACACTAAATTTGTTAGTAAATAAATTTCAAGTTTGTTATCATCAAAACATTAATTCATTAATTTGAGCTGACTAAAAGGCTAACAAAAACCACAGTGAGGTGAGTATAAAAGAATACTCAGTAAGAACTCCCTAACAGGGATACAATGCACAAGGTAGAAATCAGCATGCTAGCAAATACATATTTATATCTCAACTAAACTTAGCACAATATCTGGTCATGAAGTTCGTTGCATGACTCTTCCTTGTGAGGCCCTAAAGACGCTCACCTAAGCTCAACATGACAAGTTATGAAGTTCGTTACATAACTCTTTTGTGAGGCCCTTAAGATGCTCACTTAAACATAAGAATACGATAGGTCATGAAGCTCGTCACATGACTCTCCAGCTAAACAACTTAATCTCAACTGGTGTATTGACGATACCGATCCAGGTGAGCCATCTACCTGACACTCGGCACATGGACGCATACACCGCGGTCTGCTAAAAATCAGTCAGGTGTAGGCCTACACAGACTGACCTGGTTTAGGTCCACATGCCTATCTCAACCAAGGAAAAGGTGTCCATTGATTCACAGTCCTGGAGGCCCTCACTAGCGATCCAAGTCAGCCTATTCACACCTATCGCCCTAAGCTAAGACACTCTTATAGCAAGCTTACACTATGATCAAGGCCCAGCCTAAAAGGGACTAGGCATCGCCAGAGGCAGCATGTTACATAGCATCCTAGACTCTCGGGGGCGGGAATAAATCCTCAATGATCCCGACCAATGAGAATCACAGTACGTCGTGTCTCTACAGCCTCTAAATGATGACCACATATCAGCTCAATTCTAATAGATCATCATACATGCTCAATAATCTCATTCGGTTATCCTAACTAGATACTACTCATACATGATCGAGGCTAGCTATACCCTTGAATACAAGTCATCACATATATCACCTTTATCATGAAAGGAAGTAGCACATAGATTAGCATACTAGGCATAATCCCAGCATGCTTCAAGAGAAATACAATAATAAAATCACATACAAGATAGCACCTCGGGACCCAATAATTCGAAGTACAAGTTATACATAATAAACAAGCGAAACAAGCATATAACACATATATATAACAACAACATACAAATTAGTCAAACAACAAGCACAATGTACAAAACACACATTGATACATATCAGCAACACATCGAATTTAGCCACTTGCAGGGTCCACACAACCCAAGTGAGAAAGTCCTTACCTGAAGAAAATTACAGAACAAACACAAGAAAGATGCTCCTTGAGCTGCAGACAACGCTTCTCTAATCTAGTTTGCACCACCTATCACAACACAAAACATCATCCAACTAAATTACAATCTAAAAAACACCATTGAACTCCAAACCACGAGATCGACTACGAAAACTTACCCAAAATCCAAAAGTGAACACGGCTGCCCAACACTTGGCAAAGCACAAAAAATCCAATGAGACTATAACACGCACCTAGCAACAACCCGAACAATAACCTAGTTAAACAACGAAACCCATAACGATTAACAATAGAGTGGAGACCAAGAACCCTTACCCACAAATCTGGACAGAACGAGGCGTCCTACATGCTGCGAGCGACTGGAATGAGAAAAATCTTGGAACAGGGGCTGGTCGTCGAGCTTGGCTGCACTGCGAAGGCCTGTGGCGTGGATGCACAATGGAGGGAGTTGCAAAGAAGGTCAGGCTCCATGGGGGTGCGTGGCTGGGCGAGGCGAGCAACGACGGTTACTGGTGCAAGGAACTTACGGCTACATGCTGCGAGGGGAAGGGCTGGCTGCGAGGGGGGTTGCGCATGCATGGGTTAGACGACGACGATTGGGCTTTCTATAGTGCAGCATAGCAGAACGACTGCGAGGAGACGGTCAACGACGGGGTTAAGGCGGTGACAAATGCAGTTTGGTGAAGGAGAAGAAGAAAAAGAAAATAAAAAGCTACGGTTCTTTACCTTTTATTATTTTTTATTATTTTTATTATTCTTTTAAAACAAGTTAAATGAGCTTCTCTTTTAAAAGAAAATCCAACCATTTCCCTTTTTATTTTAAATGAAACTCTTTTCTTTTATTTTTAAAACAAAACATAACCCCTTTTATTTAAATTATTTTCTTTAACAATTCCAAACAATTAATTCCACACTGCCCCAAAAGTTCCTGAAATTATAAAATCACCCAATAGTAATTAATATTTGCAAAATGGTCCATGAAGGTAAAATTACAAAAATACCCCCAAAGACCATAATTTACTAGAATTACACCGAAAACCTTTGGAAAAAGAAATAATTGTTCCTGAAAGGTTAGTCTTAAAATGTAGGGCGTTACAGTAACAATCAATCTTCCAAAGTTGGTCTGATAAAATGGTATCTCACATGCACGTGTTTCGTTCTCGAATAAAACATTGGATTCTTTGCTAAATTAATAACACTCTGATTGTCACAATGCAAAGTCCCCTTACCTAGTTTCAAGCCAAGTTCATTCAGAAATAACTGAAGCCATATCATTTCTTTACTTGCCTCAATGACTGCAACATACTCAGCTTTTGTAGTAGAAAGAGCTACTATCTTTTGCAATCTCTAAACCCAGCTAATTGAAGTATCACCTAAAGTAAAAAATATACCCAGTTGTACTTTTCTGCCATATGCATCACTTGCCATATCTACATCCACATAACCCTACAGTTTAAAATTTGACTTTTTAAAATGTAAAGCATAATCAGTTGTTCCTTTCAGATATCTGAAAATCCACTTCACTACATCCTTAATTTGTTTCCTTGGATTACTCATGTACCTACTGACAACTCCCACTGCATGTGCAATGTCGGGTGGTATCTGCGATATTCGATGCATTTAATCTATATAATGAATAAATTTTAAGCTTAACCTAATGCTAAGTGTCGGCTTCAGAATCTTTTTCACGCAAGTATAAATGGTCAGAAATGCAGTAAGTGTTAAGTATTTATTGTACCGTTCTCCACAGGGATTGATGTCTAGACTTAATCTAAATAATTTAAGAAGTGTGCACGAAATGTAAAAAAGATGAGTTGGTGATTGTTTTGAGTTTTCAAGACTCTAATTGCTACGTAAATGAGCAATGGTAAAATGTGGATGCAGAAGAAGCTAATCTTGCGATGATGGTAAGTTTGATTTCATGCTTCCCCATTCTAACGAGAGTGATAGCTCACAAATATAGCATTATTTAGGCTAATATCTTAATATATTCTAAAGGTATTTGTGCATTAATTGAATGAACTTTAGAGGCAGAATAGCATTAAGATGGAAAATTCATATAAATAAGATGCATGTATGATTTATGAGCTTAAATGTAAAAGGTTGGGGAAAGTAGCGCATTTTAAAGTAAAATGTGAATGTTGAATGCTTTTTGTACTTAAATACCAAAGATTCCATACTGCGCTAATTTATTGCTATATCTACAGAAATTGGAAACATGGTTAGCATCACATTCAAAGGAGAAGTGGAAGATCAAAATGCGCATCAGGACACTTTGGAGGTTGTAGACCGCAGGATCTTCCAAACAATATTTTCGAAGGATAGATATCCGTTGCGAAAAAGAATTAATTCAAAGCGATGTAGAAATCAGAGCAATACAGATCTGGAAATATTGATGCAAAAACCGCAGATCAGATGCAAAAGCCTCAATAAGGAAAGAATCGGATGATGAGCTAATGCCAACTATCAGATTGCAGAATAGACAAACTACAATAATCATGGGATTCATATCTTAATAAGCAAAGATGTGATTGACAAAATCAGAGGAAATCTACTGCAAGAATCAGGGGATAAGCAGCTAAAAATAAATTGCAATAAAAGGTAATAAAAGATATTTCCAAATTCAATCCTTGCCTTCCATGTCGATTCCTTAATCCCCAAGCATCTTAAGCCAATAAAAAGAAGAAGAACCAAGAGAGAAAGTGTGCCTGTTTTTAGAGTTCTTGTCCCATACTTTGGAGTAGGATTTCCAAGCGAAGTTCGTGTTCCTATTGACACGGAATCCCGTTCTTCAAGCAGCTGCCACCATTTATCGTTTTCTAGTTTATCTTTTATTGTTCATTTTATGTTTTATTCATTTCTAGCATCATCGAATTGTTCTTGCATTTGAATTAATTCAGTTTTCTTTTGCAATGACTTTCGCTTTATTCTTATTTATTCTTTTCCTTACTTTCATGTCTAGCTAAACATCTTAGGCAAAGGTTAAGGGTACGGGTTGCAGAAGCATGAACTAGGGTAAAAGGAGTTGTTAATTGAAGCATGTTCAATTAGGATTTTAATTAAATAGTAAATGTTGACCGATCATCCACATGCACTAATAGGTTGTAAATCAGAAGAGGAAATAACCTAAGGCTAGTTTTCAGTAGGTTAGTATTAAGTCTTTCGTACTTTCAATCGAAGTTTAGAGATAAACGCGTAACTACTGCGTACGCTGCGCCGGTTGATAATTACATTGAGTCGCAACGGAAGTTAGGCATAATGCGAACGAAAGCGAAAGAGAACGTTTGTTAGGCGAAGTATGTCAATTACTACTTACCGCATTTTATCCTAGGAATTGCTAGACGCATCTCATAACCTTAACCCGAGCCTTACTTAGTTCATTTTGTATTTTAGTTTACTTTCGTATTTAGATATATAAAAATTTTAAAAAAAAGAAGCAAAATCTCAACACCATTGTTTTTTCTTTCTTGCACGAGTCTTAGATTAATTAATTGATTATAGACATCAATTCATGTGGAGAACGATAAAATATAAATTCTTATCATATGCTGCATACTCAACTGCGTATACTTGCGTATTAATGCGATTTGAAATGTAGAACTTAGTTTTACTCTTAGAATTAATCATTAGCTTATTTATACAGCACCTAATAATCGCATCAAGTTTTTGCCGCCGTTGTCGGGGATTGATTTATTTATAATTAGTTATATTAGTTTAAGAGTAGTTCTTAAATATAAAAAAGGCTAATTACTTTATATTTTCAAGGTGTACTGCAGAACACTGCGAAGTGCGGAGCATACTAGCCAACCAGGGAAATAAGCCCCAATATATTACCACAAACAGCAATAAACGATGGCGTACAATCACTTTGCGAATTATTATTGGAACAACAGTATCGCTCCTCCGCAACCCTGTTATAATAAGCAACTAGGCTGTACAGAGGAGCCGTACACAATAAATTATTATCCAACGTATCCTAATTGGGAAAACCAGCAGCAGTTTGGGGAAGATCATAACAGCATCTGTCAAGAGCAACACGGTCTGCAAGGAGATCGCAGCAACATGAACCATACAAGGGAATCAAGGCGTCATGAACCTGGGTATCCTATGTACAATCGTGAGCAATCTTTCGAGGATGAAAATATGGAGAATGAGATACGGCTAAGACTACAGCAATGGATGAGGGAGAATGGAATCATTCTAACACTCCAGGAAACCAAATATAAGCACGAACGATCTCTGGAGGGAATATGCAAGGAAAGTGAAACTAGCAATACAATATCAGAAGATACATATTTGAGGGCCGAAGTATTTAATGAGGCATCGACAATGGAATTTTTCTATGAGATAGAACTCTCATGGAAAGATTTCAGGCTAGTCATGATCAAGCGAAAGGAAGGGGCCAAAACTCTATAGATAGAGAACAAAGGATGTGATATCAGCAGCAGGAAGAAGCTTGGGCAAGATTTGCTACTCAAGTGATTCCAGAAGCTGACAATAAGGAAGTAGTTGTGACAACAAGACCCAAGCGATGAAAGTCAAAGTGAGGATGAAAATCCTCCAACCACCAGTTTTGTGGAGGATGAACCTACAGCTAAGACCGAAAAACAAAAGCATCAACCCACCAAGGAAGAGGTGATGGAACAAGCAGTGCAGGAAACTAAAGATAGTTTCAAAAGTGTTGAACCCCTAGAAATTATGAGAACTGCTGTTACACTATCATGCCCTCAAGAACCCAACCAAGAGATCATTAAAAAATCTGACGAGAGGGCAATTCAATCGAGCTTCAATGTGACGCTCCGCACCCTATCAACTCTAACATTGATAGGAACTACACGCATTAAGGCGCATGGCAGAGTAAGGCAAGAGTAAGCTATCAAAGATGGTTTCGCTCCAAAGATCATTATATGGCCAAAAGCAAAGTGTGCATAGCGTATTCCTGGAATGCGAGGCTCGGAGCATGCACAGTTGATATAAATTCATTTTTCCTATTTTATTTTGCTAGGTTAGATTCTCTTTTAGTAGTTTGTTAGGATAGTTTAATGTGTTTTTCTTTAGTTTTGCGTTGGAAAGTAAGTAGGTATCAGCAGTTCGAAGTTGAACATGTGACAATGCAAGATGAACAAACAACAGCTTAGATAGGAAGCGATGGAAGCAGTGCTATCACAGCAAAAATCCAGATGGAAAGCTAAAGGAAGTTTATGTCCTTCTTTGTCATTATTTCTTACTTTTATATATCTATGCTGAAATGTTTTCAATGCTCTTGTTTACTCTAGCGTAGGAAACAAATTAGGAATTGAATAGAAAAATCTTTTGCTCACATTCATGCATCTTTAAAATGAATTAGTGAATGCTATATATAAATGGTTCTTCGCTCTGCTCTCTAATGTTGTAGTCTAATATAGTCAAATTTTTTTTAACAATCTAGAACACCAACCTTTATTCTTAGGATTTTAGGAGAATGGACTGGCCAAAATGCAGACTAGGTTGATAATGCACCAATCCCCGATCGAAATAAAAAATGAGTTAACTCCGAAGATTAAAACTGAAAGCTTGAAACATGGAATTAAAACCTACGAATAAATTAAGTATGGGGGAGCTAAGCCTCGCCTTCATTGAGGACAATGAAGATTTTAAGTTTGGGCATGAGAGCAAGCCCGAGGAGTGTAATGCTGAGAAAGAAAAGAGTGATCGAGAGCAGCATTGAAAAAAAAAATCAAAAAAAGGAAAAAAAAAAAATATATATATATATATATTGCGGAAAAATAAAGATCAAAACATTCTGGGTAAAAATGAAACGGCATAAGAGCAAATAGCCATGGGTATTTTAAGTATTTCGCTGGCCACTGATAGCATTAAATAATAGCACTATTTAGTCTTCAAAACCGTGTATTCTACGAGAAAAAGCAAGTATACGAGTAACATAAGCATGAAATTTAGCTTAAATAACTGCATTATCAGGCACGTATGCCAACAACATCGTTTAATGAAAACTTTGCTAAATACGATCTTTAAGATGCAAAACGCACGTATGAGTGATGAAACTAGGCTATTAAGCATAAATCTTCTGACGTGTCTTATGTTCGCAGGATCGTTGCAAAGATGGATCAGATGAGTCATCAGAATAAAAAAAGAAGGAGATAATTGGCAATCAAATATCAAAATCAAGGGAACCAGGACGGAAATAATCGATAAGGAGAATATTCCAGAAGGACGGCATGAAGGTTGGGCATGGTCGACAAGAAACCCGAAACGTTATAAATAGAAGTTGAATCAAAGAAGAAAGGGTGCCAATCAGAGAGGAAGCTACCATTGATGAGCGTTCGAGATGCTGAGGTCTCATTGGAGATACCAATGGCCTCTGTTCATCTGTAGACCTTGAAGAATTGAGTACCAATGCAGTGTCATAGACGAAGACACCATTGGCCACAATGGCGATGGACTATGTTACTCCATAGATAGATATTGTAGTAGTATGTCATTTCATTTGCATCTCATACTCTGCTTTATTGCTTAATCATAGTTGTTTTGCTTTCTTGAAAATTAACCTACAAGTTCTTTGTTTCAGAATTGATCACCTGTAACTTTTTATGCGTGATTAAAGTTTAAGAAAGTGGGGAAGCTAAGTAGTATAGCTATTAAATTAAAGATCAAGTTAAGGGGGAAAAGGAATAAGAACGGCAGTTGATTTAACTATCTCGAGTCGATTGACCATCCACTCAGGAGTGCTTAGCATTGATCTTGGGAAAGGAGATGGTAAGGGCTTAACCTCATCGCAATCACTAGGTAATGCTTAGGTGCAAGTACTTTTTAGAAAGGAGTTAGGAATAACCATCTCACTAGCTGTATATGCACGACTTGGGTTTAAAAGCAAACCTACAGGCTTTGTACTGGCAGGTTGCAGTCAAGTACTCCAGAAGGGGACTTGAAGCTTAGTCCAGTATGTACTAATTTTCTCATGACAACTTAGCTTGCTTTGAATTAGTCTTTACTACGATCCTTCCTGCATTAGTCATTCAGATAAACTTAAGAAGCATATTTAATTTGGATTTAAGATGAATATAATTGTGGGTGATTGATTTTATGATGTTGTAATTAAATTAAGTATGCGTCGGCTCGCTATCCACGTACGCGTGCCTCCAGCTTACTCAAAATAGGAACCTGGTGAAAGATCCAGCAGGTTAAGTTTAATATGGTGCGAAGATTCTTCGTACCATTCAAGGGGAGTTAAAAGTTTAACCCCACTAGCGCGTGCAAAGCCCTGAGCCTATTTATGTGGAACTGTAGCGGAAGCTGGGTTCCGCAACCATGAATGCGGAAGCATTTATGCGGATGGGTAGCACGATCTCTATAACACTAAGCAACACATCTATGCTCTTCATAATTTCTAATTAAATTAAGCAACTTTTGTTTTACATTAGCATCAGCATGAGCATCAACATTAGCACTTTATTTATTTGATACTTAATCAGCATCAACCCTCTTAAAACCCATTCTTGTTATTTATATTTTCGACCCTTAATCTATATTATTGCACTTCAAATTCTTTGTGGGATCAATAAATTTACATACTTATTACTTGCTGCATTTCCCGACCACGTATACTTGCGCGTAAGTGATTCCGAGTTACACTTAGCATAAATTGACTTTGAATTAATTACTGTACAATATATTAGCATCGGAATCGCAATCCATCAGCCACCTAATCAAGCGCAAGCTTAAGAAATTCCAATACTTAGCTGGAATATTTTATGCTTAAACGAACCGTGCCAAGACCGATGGAATTGGGCCATGTGGAAAATTTTACTCAAAATAACCCAAATAAATAAGCCTCGGACAGAATGCTTTGGGAAAACTTAGGATGATCAAGGGCTTGAGTAAAGTGGTTCGAGTCGCAAGCATTAATCTCTAGGAGGGCTCAGTTTTTAGTCTAACTTGGAAGAGCATGTTATCAATAAGAAAAGTGTTTTAGCAAGACTTAGACTCTAAAATCTGTAGGGTAGAAGTTGATGCGTTTAGCTTGTGACGAAATTTTTCTTGACTGGACTGCGATATTGAGAACATTATTGATAGCATTTACTTAATGGCATTTATATAAAATTTCCTTGTGCATTAATATATAGAGCATTACTCGGGACGAACAATGATTCAAGTTTGGGGGTTTGATAGCACACAAATATAGCATTATTTAGGCTAATATCTTAATATACTCTAAAGGTATTTATGCCTTAATTGAATGAACTTTAGAGTCAGAATAGAATTAAGATGGGAAATTCATATAAATAGGATGCATCTATGATTTATGAGCTTAAATGTAAAAGGCTAGGGAAAGTAGCACATTTTAGAGTAAAATGTGAATGTTGAATGCTTTTTGTACTTAAATACCAAAGATTCCATGCTGCGCTAATTTATTGCTATATCTACAGGAATTGGAAACATTGTTAGTATTGCATTCAAAGGAGAAGCCGAAGGTCAAAATGCACATCAAGACGCTTTGGAGGTTGTAGACCGCGGGATCTTCCAAATATTATTTGTGAAAGACAAATATCCGCTGCAGAAAAGAATTAATGCAAAGCGATGCGGAAATCAGAGCAATACGGATGACCATGCGATTCTGGTGCTAATATAATGTCTAGTAACAAATTCAAAGTCAACTTATGCTAAGTGTAACTCGGAATCACTTACGTGCAAGTATATGCAGTCGGGTATTGCAGCAAGTAATAAGTATATAAATTTTATCGATCCCACAGAGATTGATGTCTATAGCTAAAATTATTAAGATAAGAGTTATCAGAAAAGTAAAGCATAATTTGGATAAGTTGTTGTGATTTATTTTGAAAATGAATACGTAAATAAATATGATGCTAAGACTAAAATAAATATGATGCAATGAGTATTGATAACTAACAGTCCTAGAAGATACTACGAACGTGGGATAGTCAAAGAGATTTTTGCTTCCCTAACAAAGTACTTTCAGACTTAATAATTTATGGCAGAGCCAGCTTCCGCTGCGAACTCTATACTAAATAACAGGGCGACTCAAGTAGTTAGTAAGGTTATTCCTGACACTTTAAGCAGTGAAAAGACTTCCACACAACCTAACGTAGCATACTGGGTTAACATGCGATTCCTTTTTTCGAACTCACCACAAGGTACATGCGTGGGTAGCTAATCGACATATATATATAAAATAACATGTAGCAGTGTAAAACTCAATGACCTACGATCCTAGCATTCTTCTATTCATGAATAACTAACAAAAACTCCTACAGCGCAACCATAGAAAGAAACATAAAATAGAGGTTAAATCAGAAAATTTTATTGCAACTACAAAATGTTTATAACTACAAGCTACTCCTAATAAAAAAATAAATGGAATTGTTGAGGTGAGGTGAGCTAGAAAAGCTTCTGTAATGTAGGATCGCTTGATTTCTGCTGGAATTTATTTGATTGGTGCCAACTTAATTACTGATTGATTCTCGATTATTTCCTTATTGGCGTGTATTTTTCGAACGTGTTTTTATTTTGAATTCGCTCATTCCTACACTGCTGGTCATCATTCCTGCTGTTTGTCCTTCTCGCGGTTTAGCTTCATATGTCCTGCCATTAGCATTAATTAGGCATAGTTAACTCAAGATTTATGCTAAAAATGCAAAACTATGCTTCCGATGCTAAATTATTAATGCATGCGGATTTCTATGTTCTTTCATTGCATTTCTTCTGTTAGCACTCGTTTTCACCCTTTATTTATAGAATAATGCAAACTAAAGTAGCCTAAAATATGCTCTATTTAAGATCTATCAACGGATCTAGAAACATTGATGTAAAAAACTGCAGATCAGATGCAAAAGCCTCAATAAGGAAAGAATCGGATGATGAGCTAATGCCAACTATCAAATTGCAGAATAAACAAACTACAATAATCATGGGATTCATGCCTTAATAAGCAAAGATGTGATTGACAAAGTTAAAGGAAATCTGCCGCAAGAATCAGGGGATAAGCTGCCGAGGATCAATTGCAACAAAAGGAAATAAAAGATATTTCCAAATCCAATCATTGCCTTCCAAGTTTATTCCTTAATCCCCAAGCATCTTAAGCCTATAAAAAGGAGAAGAATCAAAAGAGAAAGTGTGCCTGTTTTTGGAGTTCTTTTACCACAATTGGGTGTAGGATTTCAAAGCGAAGTTCATGTTCCTATTGACACAGAGTCCTGTTCTTCAAGCAGCCGCCACCATTTATCGCTTTCTAGTTTATCTTTTCTTGTTCATTTTATGTTTTATTCATTCCCAGCATCATCGAATTGTTCTTGCATTTGAATTAATTCAATTTTCTTTTGCAATGACTTTCTCTTCGTTCTTATTTATTCTTTTCCTTACTTTCATGTCTAGCAAAACATCTTAGACAAAGGTTAAGGGTACACGTCGTAGAAGCATGAACTAGGGTAAAGGGAGTTGTTAATTGAAGCATGTTGAATTAGGATCTTAATTAAATAGTAATCGTCAAGCGATCATCCACATGCACGAATAGGTTGTAAATCGAAAGAGGAAATAACCTAAGGCTAGTTTTCATGTTCAGTAGGTTAGTATTAAGTCTTTCGTACTTTAAATCGAAGTTTAAAGATAAATGCGTAACTACGCGTACGCTGCGCCAGTTGATAATTACATTGAGTCGCAACGGATGTTGGGCTTAATGGGAACGAAAGCGGAAGCTGATGTTTGTTAGGTGAAGTATGGCAATTACTACTTACCGCATTTTATCCTAGGAATTGCTAGACGCATCCCATAACCTTTACCCGAGCCTTACTTAGTTCATTTCGCATTTTAGTTTAGTTTCACATTTAGATATAAAACAAAACAAAATCTCAACACCATTGTTTTTAATTTCTTGCACGATTCTTAGATTAATTAACTGATTATACACATCAATCCCTGCGGAGAACGATAAAATATAAATACTTATCACTTGTTGCATACTCGACTGCGTATACTTACGTATTAATGCAATTTGAAGTGTAGAACTTAGTTTCACTCTTAGAATTAATCATTAGCTTATTTATACCGCACCTAATAATCGCATCAGAGAGCTTCTGCACTCATTGATTTATTGACAAACCCAGCTTCTGCTGCAGTTCTTCATGTTTGACTCCGAGCGAAGCATGCGATAGTAGTGCTATTCCTAACCCCTTAAATAATGTGAGAGACCCAACAATCAAACCTATCGTAGCATACTGGATCGCCCTACAATTCCCTCTATCGAGTTCACTGAGGGTTAGCATACGTGGGTAGCTAATCGACGCATACTTAAATTAAAAATTTAGTAGTGTAAAATCCAACTACCCGCAATCCTAACATTTATTCTACATACGAATTTTTACCAACACTTCAAACCTAATGAAACATAGAAAAGAGAACCAAGTGATAATTAAAAGGTTGAATTATCATTACTAAATGTTGACTACAAATTTATGAACTACTCTTAACTAAAATAAGAAATAACAAAAAGAAAGGAATTGGTGCGGCTAAAAAGATTTGCAGAGTCCTTGTCATCAGATCCTACAAATACCACATGTTGCATTTTGCATGGTCTTATTCCCATGTGTCTTGGCTTTTAGCAAGCCGACGAGCTCTCCGATTACAATTTCTTGCCTTCTATAAATATTGACGAATTGCTTGGCTAGCAAGTTCGGATGAGCTGGGATATCTTCATTAATGCTGGAATCTCTTGATTATCGCTGGGATTGATTTCTTGATTGATTTTCTGTTTATTTCCTTCTTGACTTGATTCTTCGAACGCGACTACTTTGAATGCGTTGTGTGCTTTTGCCTTTTGCCATTAGCATCAAGTTCGTTCACCAGCGCTCTCTTTCTGCGCTCCCGCATTGTATATCATCATTTAGCGTAATTTATTCATTCTTTTATTTTAAAATGCAATGCTTTTCCTTTTTTATGCTGAATCATGGATGCATGAAATTTTTAACAGTTTTAATCGTAATTTATTTTTAACTATTCGATTATGTCCCCTAAACCTTAAAAAATGCAAATTAAAGTAGCCTAATTTAAGCTATATTTAAGAGCTATCATCGGGTCTTGTGCAAACCATAGCATACATCAAGCTCCCTATAGCTAAAGTATATGGCAGTCTAGCCATATGGTTTCTAACTTGCTCTGTAGTGGGTGAGTGCTCCTTAGATAATTTAAAGTGACAAGCTAAATGAGTACTCATAGGTTTTGCATTTTCCATGTCAAATTTCTTTAACACCTTTTTCACATATTCTTCCTGTGACAAACTCAATATATAATCCTTTCTCTCAATCCTCATTCCTAAGATTTGTTTGGTAGCTCCCAAATATTTCATATAAAATTCTTTAGATAATTCAATCTTTATCTTCATAATTTCCAGTTTATTCGCACCTGCTATCAACATATCATTAACATATAGCAGTAAAATAACATACAAGTTACCTTGAGACCTTATGTAGCAACAATGATCTGCCTAACATCTCTGAAATCCATTGTTGCACATTAAACTATCAAACTTCTTATACCATTGTTTGGGTACCTGTTTGAAACCATACAGGCTTCTCTGAAGTTTGCATACCATTTTCTCTTTTCTCTGAACTGTGAAACCCAGTAGTTATACCATATAAATTTCTTTATCCAAATCTCCATGAAGAAAAGCCATTTTTACATCTATATGTTCAAGGAACATATCTTCTTCTACCACTATCGACAATACAGTTCTAATAGTAGTTAAATTAATTACAGGAGAAAATATCTCATTAAAGTCAATACCCTTCTTTTGTTGAAAGACTTTTACTACAAGCCTTGCTTTATATCTCTTGCTACCATCGGGTTCTTGCTTGATTCTATAAATCCACTTGTTGTGCAAAGCTTTCTGACCTCTAGGTAACTCAGCTAGTTGTCATGTCTGATTCATCATAAGAGAATCCATCTCGTCTCTCATGGCCAACTCCCACTTGACAAAATCTTCTACTTGAATCGCCTTATCATAATATTCTGGTTCACCTCTGTCAGTCAATAATATATAATTAAGAGTAGGGGAATACCTTAGTGGTGGTCTGATAGTTCTATTAGACCTTTTAACTATTAGAGAAATGCAAATTAAAGTAGCCTAATTTATGCTTGATCGGACCAAATTTTGCCTACTTTTATGTGCTTATTTCTTGTTAGTTTGGTAGTTTTTATATTTAATAAACTCATTTTTTGAAGGAAATTGATCATGTAGGATATCATAAGAAACTACATCGAAATATGATTCCAACTCAACAAACTGGAGGTCAATCGGACACGTGAGCAAAAAGATATTGCAAAAATAAAAATATTGCGTAGCTGCATAGGGTTAGTTGCAAGCCGCGTGCAAAAACATTATAAAACAGCAGTTTTCTTATTTTTAGGTTATTAGAAGCTAGAGAGCTCGAATTTGAGCACCGTATTTTGATAATTTTTTGTCTCTTCCTCTAGTTTTCTCTCATCTCATTAGATTTTGGTGTTTAGGTTTTATAATTATGATGATTGGCTAGACTCTCGACGTCGTTTCGAGTTGTAAACATGATACAATGCTATTTTTGTGAGATCTTTATATTTTTCTAGAATTTCCCAGCATGTTCTATCTTTAGAATCTTGTTCATATTCATATCATATGTTCTTTTGTTGATAGATTGACAACCTATTGCTTTTAATTGAATGTATGGCTAACAATAAGGCTTTCGCATGTTTGCCTAGAAGTAGAATTCTCCTCTTCATTTATGTAGATTTCATGTCAGGACCTGATAACTCTCAAATAGAGCATATTTTAGCTGCAATAGTTTGCATTATTCTTAGGATTAAGGGAAATAAATGAGGGTTAGTAGGAAATTACAAATATAAAACATAGAAATCAGCATGCATTCATAAGTAGCATCATAAGCGCAGTTAACGGATTCCATATGAATACTATACAACTTTGCGCTAAAAAGGTTATTTAATACAGGGAATGCGGAACACTTATGTTGGAAGGACGAAACAATGTAAATGGCAACACACACAGAAGACTCACGCACTCACAAGGCGGTCGTGTTCGGAGAATCAAACTAACAAGAAAATAACATAGAATCAATCAAGCAATTAAGTTGGTGTCAATCAAATAAATTCCAGGGGAAATCAAGAGATCATGCATTAATGAGGATTTTTCAGCTCAACTAGGCTTGCCGACCAAGTAAATCAACTCTATAAATTTTAAAAAGGAAGTCGAGGTTAAGTGAGCTGGTCGGATGGCCAAAAGCCAATAGATGCGAGAAGCAACTGGTGGTGCTCATAGGAGTTGATGACAAGGGGACTGCACACTTCACAATCGAGCCAATTCTATTTTATTATCTTTCTAGGAGTGTTATAGTTTTGAACATTTAGTAGTCGTAATAAAATCGTCTTGTTTAAACTTCTTACTTGTGTTTGTGTTTATTGCTATGCTACGTTATAGAAGTCTTAAATGAATAGTCCCAAGTAGAAGCATGTTAGGAGCGTAGGTTAAAGAGTTTTACCCTGCTCCATTTACTATTATATATATACGTCAATTAGCTACCCACGTATATAACTTATGGTGAGTTCAAAAGAAGGAACAACATGATGATCTAGTATGCTACAATAGGTTGAAGGCAAGTCTTTGCATCAATTAGAGAGTTAGGAATAACCTCACTATTGCTCGAGTTGCCCTGAGTTGAGTACGGAGTTTGCAGAGGAAGCTAGCTCTACCGTAAATCATTAAGTATGGAAGTACTTTTTGGTACAAGGAAGAGAGAGACCCAATAACTAGTTCCGCTCTCTTAACATTTTCTATAACTATCTATTCTATCATTACTCATTGCATTCATATTTATTACTTTCTGCATTTACATCATTTTATTATTAGCATAAAAAATAAACAACCATCTTCAACCCATGCTTTTACTTTTCTGCACAACTCTCGTCTGATCAATATTAATTCTAGACATCAATCTTTGTGGGATCGATAAAATTATATCCTTATTACTTACTTCAGTCTTACCACGTATACTTGCGCGTAAGCGATGCCTAGGAATACTTAGCAATAAGTTTAACTCTAAATTAATTACTTTACAAATATATTAGCACCTAGATCGTCAGCCAAGTTTTTGGCGTTTCCGGGGATTGATTATTTAGAATTTATATTATTAGATAGGGAATAGTTTTTATTGCTAAAAATGTTGAATTCTTGTATTTCAGGGGAATCGAGATTTAAGAAAATACAACCAATAGGGAAAAAAGTTCCAATCACATTACCATAAGCACGAGCGTCAAAGATGGCATTCGATCATTTTGCAAATCAACAATGGAGCAACACTGTAACCCCACAACACACACATTTTATTCACAAACAAGGCTATACGGAAGAGACATACACAACCAATTTCTATTCAACGCATCCTAACTGGGAACAACAGTCACAATTCAAAGAAGTCATAGCAGTATCTTTCAGCATCAATCTGGTCTACAAGGAGGTCGCAGCAACGTGAGCCATACATGGGAAGCTAGGAGTGATGAACCTAGGGGACCACTGTATAATCATGATCAGTTTCCTAAGATAGAACTAAAGAAGAAGAAGAAAAAGAGGAGCTACGATGGAGGAAATGGATGAGGGACAATGGTATAATACCAGAACCTCATCGGCCCAATCATGAGCATAAACCATCTCTAGAAGCAAACACAGAGAAAAATGAAGCCTATAACATCAATAAAGAAGAGACATATTTGAGGGCCGAGATATTCGTCATGGAATTTTTTGATGATTTTGAACTTTCATGGGAAGATTTCATGCTAGCCATGTTAAAACAAGAAGAAGGGGTCAAAGCTCTAAGGCAGGCAGAAGAAGTAGAGAAAGAACAAATGAGACGTTTTCAGCAACAGAAGAAAGCTTAGGAAAAGGTCACTGCCTTAGAAGCTGAGATTAAGGCAAAGTATGAAGAAAAAATATAAAAGATGCGATATCAGCAGCAAGAGGAGGCCTGGGTAAAGTTTTTCGGCCTAGAAGCTGAGGCCATGGAAAAAATTATGAAAGCAAAAGAAAGATCCAAAGTTGACACTGAGTAGAACACAAGTGATGAAAGCCGCAATGAGCATGAATGTCTTCAACAAATCAGCATAGTGAGTAATGAACCTGTAGAGCCAAGTATCAAGATTCTGCATAAAATCGATAGGAGAGATGCAAAATCAACCATTTTGTAGGAAAATAATGTTAGCGCGCAAAGCCACGGGTTACTAGCAATGGTACCTGTAGTTTTTAAGTTACCACTACCGTAACCATCATAGAAATTGATCAGTAAAAAAAAAGACACTTGGGCAATTCAACTGAGCTTAAACTGAGACATCAGATCCTATCAATGCTGATAAGGGTAGGACAATCACGCATCAAGACGCATTATGAAGAAAGGAATGAGAAGACTATCAAAGATGGCGTAGCTCCTAAGATATATAAATGGCCAAAGTGAGGACAACTATACTGGATGGAATTAGCACAAGGTTCCACCCAGATCCTACACAGCAGCATTTCTAGAATGCAAAAATCTGGAATTTCTAACTTTGTGCACAATTTTACAGTAATTTTTAGAATAAGGAAGTATTTCCATATATGCAATTTTTCTCGTATTTAGTATTGTGCAATTTAAATTTCGTTAGTTTTAGAATGAATCGGTTCGATTTTGGAAAATATTGCTACAGAATTTAAATTTTCCTTTTTGTGATTATCCCTTTCCTTTCACACAGATTTCCAAAATCTTTCAACAGCTTATATAAACCCTGTGAGAGGAAGGATCGATCACAACTTTCTCACATTATACCTCAAGAATCCAAAACTTTGCTACCAATACTCGAAACCAATGGCCTTAAAGAGCATAGCAGTTGGGAAGAGCAAGGCAGTAGAGAATGTTAACGATGGACACGTAGTGGTTCTAGAAGCAAACCTTTATGCATCGCTGTCAAGGAAGAGATTCTGGAAGGATCAAGGATGGCCTGCGGATGTATTCCACATGCAGCACAAGTTAAGATAGATGAGTTAGGCTAGAGCAGCCTGACAATGCCTACTTAAGATGCAAGGGCAGATTGGGTTCGCCAGTTTTATGCAAACCTGAATAAAGAAAGGAAATTATTCTCGCGTATAGAAGGATATGTGATAGACTGTAGATTTTTAGCCTTGAACAAAATATTTTGGCTTCCTGACAATATTGGGTTGGAGTGTCAAAAGCTTCTAAAAAAGCCAACTAAGAAGCAGTTGCAGGATTGTGTAGAAACAATTGGAACAGAAGGCGCCAAGTGTAAGAATCAATAGTCGTTTCCAATGGACGGTGTTAAACCAGAATTGCAGGGCTGGATTATATTCATAAAAAATTCAATTATCCCATCCACCAATGCTAAGATAGTCAATAGAGAACAAACACTATTACTTTATGCGATTATAATCGGAAAGCAAATCAATCTAGGCAAGATAGTGGAAGGGCAAATTTAGCGTTGGGCCTCAGCTAAATGCAGAAAGATGTTTTACTCGCACACTATCATTAAATTGTGTTTAGAGCAATGTGTTCAACCGCAAGCAACTGATAGAATTCTAAAGGTACACACTAACCATATGGAGAAATCTGCTAATCTGAGATGCAAAAAAGAAGGGAAGCAATTCGATGCATTTTTAGCCGAGGATAACTTAGTTAAGCAATTTGAGGCATTGTTCACCAAATCGTAAGACTTTTGGGACTATGCGAATAAGAGAGATGAGATAATAGTAAAAGCAGTCGCGGTATTAACAGACTACTATGAATGGCTTGAATTTCCAAAACATATACTCAATTCGGAGCAAGACAATCGCAGCGATAATGCAGAAACTTAGATAGAAGTCCCGCTCTCTTATTTTCTTTTAACGCATTTATTTCTTTTTTCATGCATTTTATTTTTAGTCGCAATTTAAATTTGATAGAAACATGTATTTAGGATTCCAATTTTGTTCTATTTCCCTTATGATTATCTAATAAATTAGCAATTTCCCTTTGAAAGCTTAAGGCAGCATTATTATTGCAAAACTGAATTTAGTAGAAAATGTATTTTTAATTAGAGGAATTTTAAGTTCCCCTTGATCAAAACCTAGCATTAGAATAATCTTTATCATGAAAGATAGAAAGAAACAAAAATTCACAAGGAAGTCTTAGAGCTTGAGATAGAGTACTGCAATCACAGTAATAGCTAAGTTTGGAGGAACTAAGCCTCACCTTCATTGGGACAATGAAGACTTTAAGTTTGGGCAGCCCGAGGAGTGAATGCTAAAAAGAAAGAGTGATCGAAAGTAGCATTTAAAAAAAAATATAAAATAAAGATCAGTATATTCTGGACAAATTAAAAAGACCTAAGAGCGAGATTAAGCCTTAGGACTTCTTAAGTATTTCACTTTCTATGGAAAGCGTAAGCTTAAATTCTGCTGCTTTGATGACTTGTTTTATGCTCAAACAAGACATCTTAAGAACTATGAAATTATAGACATGAGTGCAACCCGAGAGGAATGGGAAAAGTATAGCAAGAATCCTCGAAGGATATAAGGGCCTAGAAAGTCTTGTCAGAATATGTTGGGCAAACTTAGACTAGAAGTGATTGTGTACAATAGATTGAGTAATGAGAAATAATTGCGATGAGAAACAATCTGTCGGTCATGGTAAGGAAAAGGCAAAACCTGAATCTTTGGAAAAGTTTGAAAACTGAAAAGAGAGGGAAGTTTTATGCTAAAAAAATGATATACGATAATACCTGTTGGTTTTATCTCGTAAAGAGGAAAAGCTGATAAACTTATTAAGATAAGCTAACTAGCAGTTATGTATTACTTGGGACAAGCAATGATTTAAGTTTGGGGATTTGATAGCTCTGAAATAGAGCATATTTTAGGCTGTAATAGTTTGCATTATTCTTAGGATTAAGGGACATAAATGAGTGTTAGTAGGAAATTGCGAATATAAAACATGGAAATCAGCATGCATTTATAAAGTAGTATCATAAGCGCAATGAGCGGATTATGTATGAATACTATACAACTTTGCGCTAAAAAGGTTTAATGCAAGGAATGTAAAACACTTATGCTGGAAGGATGAAGCAATGCGAACAGCGCACACACAAAAGACTCACGCATTCACAAGGCAATCTCGTTCGAAGAATCACACCAACAAGGAAATAACAGAGAATCAATCAAGCAATTAAGTTGGTGTCAATCAAATAAATTTCAGCGAAAATCAAGAGATCATGCATTAATGAGGATTTTCCAACTCCTCTAGGCTTGCCAACCAAGTAAATCAACTTTATAAATTTCAAGAAGGAAGTCGAGGTTAAGTGAGCTAGTCGGATGGCCAAAAGCCAATCGATGCGAGAAGTAACTGTTGGTGTTGGTAGGGTCCGATGGCAAAGGGACTACACACTTCACAACCGAGCCAATTCCATTTTATTGTTCTTCTAGGAGTAGTTGTAGTTTTGAATATTTAGTAGTCACAATAAAATCGTCTGATTTAAACTTCTTATTTGTGTTTATTGCTATGCTGCGTTATAGGAGTCTTAAATGAATAGTTTCGAGTAGAAGCATGTTAGGAGCGTAGGTTAGAGAGTTTTACACTGATGCATTTACTATTATATATGTGTGTGTGTGTGTGTCGATTAGCTATCCACGTATATAACTTGTGGTGAGTTCGGAAGAAGGAACCGCATGATGACCCAGTATGCTACAATTGGTTGAACGTAAGTCTTTGCATCAATTAGGGAGTTAGGAATAACTTCACTATTTCTCGCGTTGCCCCGAGTTGAGTATGAAGTTCATAGCGGAAGTTGGCTCTTCTGTAAGTCATTAAATGTGGAAGTACTTTTTGGTAGAGGGAAGCGAGAGACTCAATAACTAGTTTCGCGCTCTTAGCAATTTCTACAACTGCCTATTTCAACACTACTCATTGCATTCATATTTATTACTGTCTGCATTGCATCATTTTATTATTAGCATAAAAAACAAACAACCATCTTCAACCCATGCTTTTACTTTTCTACACAACTCTCGCCTGATCAATATTAATTCTAGACATCAATCTCTGTGGGATCGATAAAATTATATACTTATTCTTTACTGCAGTGCGTAAGCGATTTTGAGGCATACTTTGTGATAAGTTTAACTTTAAATTAATTACTGTACGAATATATTAGCACCCAGATCGCCAATCAGTACCTAAGAATCAAGAGAATGAATTATTCAAATTAGGAGTGCACGCCTAGTTTAGTTAATTTATCATAATCAATCCATAGAACTTAAAACAGTTAGTTACGTTAGCATGGAAAGTTTTTGTGCCCAACTAATTAGGACTAATTAGACTATTTAACTTGACGTATGGAACGCTATCGTGCCCAGCTGATCGAGTTAATTGTGAATTAGAGAACCAAAGGTTACTTGGGCGCTTTGCCGGCTTTTCCGATAAGTTCGATTAGGTAGAAATTGTTGGATAATTTATTTCATTAGGTCATCTATGATAAAAAAAGAAATATATATATATATCATTGTTACTTGTGTTTACCTCGATTCGGTGCCCAAGGTTTAATCTTTATCCTTTACTTCTATTGTTTAAGTTGTTTTATTTTTATTCTCCAAAATCCCCCATAAGTTTATGACGAATAAGAAAATTAAAAGATAGAAATTGAATTATTTGGTTCCATGTGGTTCGACTCGGTCCATTGTTAAATACTATAAATATTTAACTTTAGATTGGAATTTATAATTGTATTTGATAGACCCCTCGACAAGATCTTGTCAATGCTCTATTTGAGAGCTATCAAACCCCCAAACTTGAATCATTGCTCGTTCCGAGCAATGCGTGGTCTACCATTAGCATTTACATTATTTTAAGTCAGCTTTTCTTCCTAAGTTCAACTCTAAAAGGTCTTATCACATTTTCATAATCTTAGCATAAAATTTCCTTCCCCATTTAGTTTTCAAACTTTCTCTGAGATTCAGGTTCGCTTTAAATGTTCCCTATCGTGACTGACAGATTGTTCCTCATTACAATTATTTCTCATTACTCAATCACTTTTACTCAACCACTTCTACAACTAAGCTTGGCCAACACCTTCTGTCAAGATCACTATTTAGGTCCTTAGATCTCTCAAGGATTTTTACTTTTTCTTTACGCATTCCTTTCGGGTTGCACTCATATTTACAATTATGTAGTTCTTAGGATGATTTACTTGAGCGTAAAGCATTTCACCTAAGCAAAAGAATTTCCAAGCTTTCGCTTTTGGTAGATAGCAGAGCACTCCAAGAATTCCTACGGCTATTCGCTCTTTTTGCCTTTATTTTGCCCAGAATATGTTGATCTTATTTTCTGCAATTTTTTTTTGTTGATAATATGTTACTGCTTTTGCACTTTTCTTTCTTTTCTCTCTCAGCTATTCACTCCTTGGGCTTGCCCTCACCGCTAAACTTAAAATCTTCATTGTCCGCAATGAAGGTGGGGCTTGGTTCCCCCAAATTTAATTATTTCTATCATGGAAATACTCTCTCTTAAGCTCTAAGACTTCCTTGTAAATTTTGGTTCTTTCTGCCATGCACGACAACGGCTACTTTGTTGCTAAGTTTGAATCTAGGAAAATTTAAGAATTATTCTAGAAAAAGTCAAATTTCATACTAAAATTTAAATTTGTGGTAATAGTGTTAACGCTGATCTCCAAAATAAAATTACTGATTTTCTATGATATTATTAAGGCAAGAACAAAATTGCATCCTAAATGAAATGAAATGCGCTAGAATTAAATGCTAAGAATGTTGAAAGACAAGTGCGACCTAATAAAATGAAATGCATGCTGTAATAATAGGTAAATAATTGCTAAAAAGAAAGTTGAGAGAGCGAGACTTCCATCTAATTTTTTGCTTTGGCTCTTTGGTTGTCTTTGCCGAATTCTGCATCAATCACCTTCTTAGCAAATTCTAGTCGGTCATTATAATCATTTAGTGCAGCAGCCATCTTCATGATCAGCTCATCTCTCTTATTCACATAGGTCCATTAGTCTTGTGATTGGGTGAAGAGTAATTCAAATTGCTTAACCAGATTGTCTGTGGCTAATAATGTTTCGACGTGTTTTTCTTTTTCTTGCCATTTCGAACTCTTATTTACCACCAAATGCTTATCATAGATATTCAATATTTTGTCACTCGATTGCGGATGAATACCCTGCTCCATGCATATAAAACATCTTCTTGTGATTGGTCGCAGTACATCACTTAATTTGTTCTTCCATTATTCTTCCCAGATTGATGCGCTTTCCGATTTTAATCACATAGAGCAGCAGTGCCTGATCCCTGCTTACCAGCTTTGCATTGGTTGTTGGAATGACTAAATTCTTGATGAATTACATCTAGTCATCAAGCTCTAGCTTAATGCATTCCAACAGAAGCTAAGATCGATTTTTCCACCTTACTCCTTCAATTCTGATTGTTTTCACGCATTCCTGCACTTACTTCTTTGATGGCACTCTCAACAACCTTTGGCATTCTACTCTGATGTCGTTAGGAAGGTGGAAAATATCATTCCATGTTGAGGCTATGCAGTCTATTACTTGTCCTTCAACGCGCGAAAAAAATTGTTTTTTCCTGTTTAAATTGGCGTATAACTGGAAAACCCAGTCTAGTCTTGCCTTCGTAACTGGCTGTACTATGATTGTCCAGCCCAATGTACACATCTCGAAAAAGTATCTTCTGACATTACTACTGCTGGCCAATCTCGCTCCGAGTGCTAATATAATCGTACTAATTAATTTAGAGTTAAACTGTTAAGTAAACCTCATAATCGCTTACGCGCAAGTATACGCGGTCGAAGCGCAACAACTAATAAATATATAATTTTATCGATTCCTCAGAGATTGATGTCTAGAACTAATATTGCTAAATCTAGAGTGGTGCAGAAAGTAAATGCATGGTTTAGGTAGTTGTTGTTTTTCTTTTGATGGTGATGATAAAATGAAGCAAATGTTAACAGTAATAAATATGAATGCAATGAGTA
>JBBMKA010028640.1:0-25262 GCA_037833695.1 Sechiopsis laciniata
TATTTTTAACTGTTTTACTTCCATGCATGCTGAGTAAGGACTAGGTTTAGGACCATTTTTGGGTCGGGTCCTTACATGTCCCAAGATAGGCTTACACCAAGGAAAGGACCTCGCTCTAGCAGGCTACAGACTAGGCCTATGTCAGAGTGGTAGCTACTCCATAACCCACTATTGAGGGCGAGAACTGTCTTCGTTAGTCCCGAACCGATGGGGACTCGTACGTTGGTCAACTCTCAGCCTTTGGATGATGACAACCTAACACGAACTAGCTAAGAGTAATGTACCTTAGATCTAACAGAGTACCAACTGTTGCACACTAGGTCTAATAGAATACCAACAGTCAACGTATAACATAACAGCCACTGCAATCGAGATAGTATAATATAGGGTACAATGATCTACATGCCAGGTCCTATCAGACTGTTCACAGTAAACCTATCCACTAGCACGTGCTCAAACAATAGTAATCCAGCAAGCAAAAACCTATCCACTAGCACATGCTCAAACAACATTAAACCAGCAAGCAAGAACCTAACCACTAACACATGTTCATAAAACAATAACAAACAACCAGGATACAATCAATGACAATACGTAGGGTCCACACAACCACGACAAAGAATCCTTACCTTAAATAAATACAGAACAAACAATATATGCTTCTTGAGCTGCAAATACCAACACGTACGAATAATTAACCTAAACAACAATAATAACAAGAAATCAATATCTAAACAGTTAACTATTTAACTAGGCTAGCCAAAAGCAATAGGGCTCAAAAATAGAAGTTACCCAAATCAAACGATAGACTCAGCACCACAGGGCCAAGGCTGCGACAAGGACGAGGTTTGTGCTTATGTGCGCTACCACGGGCTTGTCTTTGTAGGGCTGTGCAGTAGCGAGCAGCACGACGAGGCGGGGCTAGGCGTACGTGCGGGGCAGATGTGGGGCTGAGCGGCTGTGCAAGGGAATGTGGGGCACGGTGAGGCAGCTGCGGGTAAGCGATAGCAACCAGGCTGGTACGTGCGGCACGGTGAGGGCGAGCAGGGGCGTAGGGGAGCGACGCAGTGAGGCTGCTGCGCGGGCGTGTTTGCGGCTGCAATCGGTGGGCTGGGCTGTAGTGCGTACGGCACGGCGAGGTGAGGCTATGATGTAGTGTGTGCGGGCTGGCTCGACGATGCAATCGATGATGGGGCTGATCTCGGTGGCTAGGCTCAATGATGGGGTGATCCTCTCAGCATCAAGGAAGGGAAAACGAGAAGAGGAAGGATGAAGAGGAGGAAATCAATTTCTTCTCTGGCCTTCTTTTTTTTTTCCTAGATCAAAACACAGCCCTTTCCCTTTTTTTTTTTTTTTTTTTTCTCTTATTTCTTTTTAATTAACTCTTTTTAAAACTCTCTTCTTTTAACAAAACTAGCTTTCCTTCTAAAACTGCAACACTAGTCTTGATAACCTGAAACCACCAAAAATAGCCTAACTGAGTAAAATGCAAAAACGACTCTAGAACTCGATAAATTACTGATCTGACCACTAAGTTGAAATTACCAAAATTTCCCTCAAGGCTAAAACTGCCCTAACAGCCCAATGAAACAATTGAAATAACTAGGAAATGTACCTAGGGAACCGGGATGAAAACCTGAGCCGTTACAGTTAACCCTTGTTCACTTATATGGGAATCTCTTCTATGCCATAGTTTTATATCTTCCAGCCTTGAAGAATGAGCTACTAGTGCATAGTTTGGAATGTTAACATTTCTTAGGAAGTACAATCCATTGTGTCTGTCACCGCTACTAATTTATCTTCCTTCTTTGAAGATCTTAATTTTACTTCCTTTTCCTATGAAAGTGTAGCCTTCGTTCATCTAGCATTCTTAAAGAGATTAGGCTCCTTCTTAGTTTTGGAACAAATTGAAATTCTTCAATAGAACTTCTCTGTTGTCTTCAAACTTTAATAACACTGAGCGTATACCCACAACCTTACAAGTGTGGTTATCCGCTTTGTACTGAGTCTCCCTCCTATGGTTTGTAATCTACAAACCATGTCTTGTTTGAGGTCATATGATAGCGATGCAATATTTCAGTGCGATATAATTAATCTAAAGATAAATTCTAAGTATAAGACATTATTGCTATGGTCTTATACTTATGAATCTCATTCTACGAAAGTATACGCAGTCGAAAATGCAACAAGTGATAAGTATTTATTTTATTGTTCTCCATAGGGATTGATGTCTATAATTAGTTAATTAATCTAAGATTCGTGCAAGAAAAGTAAAGACAATGTTATTGGGGTTTTGAGTTGGTTTTATAACTAAATGCGAAATTAAACTAAGTAAGGCTCGGGTTAAGGTTATTGGAAGCGGCAAGCAATTCCTATGGTAAATAGTTTGTGAGTAGCAAATGTCATACTTCACTTAGACTAAACTTTTTCTTCTGCATTCATTCACGCTGACTCCGACTCCCACCGCGAATCAGCGTAGCTTTCTAAATAGTGTGTCACATGCAATAATAGAACGTTTATCCCTCAAATCTTCTTAAATGCGTAAGAGAACTTACACTAATCTACTGAACATGAAAATTAGACTTAAACTATCTCTTTTTTAGAATTAACAACTTACAAGTTCATGTGGATGATCGGTAGACAATTACTATAAATTAAGACCCTAATTCAACATGCATCATTTATCAAGTCCCTTTTACCCTAGTACATGCTTCTACAACCCGTCCATTTAACCTTTGCCTAAGATGTTTGGCTAAGCATACTTAAAAATAGATAAAACATGACAAGGAAATATAAATAATATTGCATTGAAGGAAATAATGCTAAGCAAAAACGCAAGGGAAACAAAGCAAAAACTAATCCTAAACTACTACAACGTAAAACATAAAGTGAATTAATAAAGGTGGCGGCTACTTGAAGAACAAGACTCCTTGTCACTAGGAACACGAACTTCACTTCACAAAAGCCTACTTCCAAGTGGGGGAGAAGAACTCCAAAAAAAAGGCACACTATCCCTCTTCGTTCTTCTCCTATTTATAGGCTTTTGAGATGTTTGGGGACCAAGGAATCGAATACTTGGAAAGCAAGGAATTAGATACTTGGAGAATAATGAATTAGTTACTTGGTAAACAATGTTTCGACAACCCTACTTGTTTGGTAAGTAATCTCAATCTCCTACATTTCCGTTATCCTATCGCGAGGGAATCTTCTACTTCTACTGTGAAAATTGCCTACCGCCTTGCATTATCTTCTCGCTTATCTTTCTGCAACAGATCTCTTAGCCTTTGCGAATATGTTTGAAAGATCCTTCTGTTGTACAGTTGTTCGGTTTTTTGTTCTGATTGGCGACACTTTTAGCCCTCTCAATTCCTGCACATATGAGAAAAGATTAGTGGGATTTGTATCATTTAAGTACGAAAGCATTTGATATCCACAATTTATTCTAAAAGACTTAAGTTTTCCTTAGCTTTTTATACCTAAGCTCCTAAATCATACATGCATCTTATTTATATAAATTCTTATCTTATTATTATTCTAACTCTGAAATTCATTCGATTAATGCACAATATCATTAAAATATATTAAGATATTAGCCCAAATAACTCTCTATTTGAGAGTTCAGTGCACCCTGAGTTTAGGACCCAATCTTCTTTATCCTCAGTCGTTTTATCCATGGGTTGATTAGTAGATGTCACTAATACCTCAGTGTATGCATAGCTGCCTTCACCAACAGTTGCATCAGTTCTACCTTATTTCAGATGATACAACTCCCCTATTTTTAAAGTCTTTTTTTAGTAGAATCCCTTCTTGTTATAATCCTTTTTATAATAATCTATTTTAGAGTTTCTTCTGTAATCATCTTTTCTTTCAGGATAATCTCTCTTGAAATATCTTTTTCTATGACACATGAAGCATTTCAAGACTAATTTGACTTTGTTTTGCTTGAATGATCCTTTCCATGCTTCTATGTTTTCAAAAAGTTCTTACCCTTTGAGAAAAGTAACTCGGCTCCACTTCCATTCTTGTTCTCTATCTTAATCTCTAACTCTGTACACTTTAGTGCATTGATAACAATGTCTAAGGTGACACTGTCCCTTCCATATTTCATAGTTGTTCTTACATCTTTATAGATTTCATAAATGGAGTTTATAAGGATGGCTATTTCACTTTCAGGCCCTTTCTCGATATCTATTGAACTCAGAAGTGAGTTTCTTGAACATATCCAAATTTTTTGCCAAAATTTTGGATGGATTCATTTTGAACGAAAACAGTCTTCCCCTAACATACAACTTCTTAGGTAGATCTTTCTTATCAAACATAGTATGTAGTGTAAACTGTGTCTTCTTCCATCACTTATCTAAAGATTGAATCACTTAGATTCAACATGATCGTGGTGGTTGCTATATCCTCTAATTCTTTCTTCTGTTAATCTATAATTGAGGTGATGCTTTGTCAGGATCTTCAATTGCTCTTTGAGCTTTCTGTGCCATTAATATAATCTTGATTTTCCTTGCCCATAATACAAAATCTCCATAACCATCGAACTTGTTAATCTCATACTTTGTTGATGTTGCCATGGAATCAATTTCTTTCAAATGTTCAGTTGTGTATTGTTCCAAGAATTGCTTTTTTGATGAATCTCCCCTATTTTTTGAAGCTTGCAAACCTTTCTCTCAAAATAACGAAGCTCTAATACCAGTTTGTTACATTCTAAGCCTGCGGATTAATTTCAAAAGGCCCAAAATTCTTCAGCCCACTAATACCATTTGACCCTCTAGATGATCAATCCCACCCACACGTTACTCGACGATTGTGATCGCACCATCGAAGGGTACAACTGTTGAATCTCTGAGCTTCATCTCATCGACTCAAAACCCTTGTTCTTCTTTTGTTCTCCATTTCTTCTCATCGCTCTAATTCATCAGCAAAGCTCTGGCAATTTTTTGCCAAAGAGTTTTGCATGTTCTACTTCAATCCTGAATGAAAATAAGTATGTCATTTCTTTTCAATCTTCTTCTTTTTCTTGCTTCTGATTGATTAGACAAGAGATTTCTTCTAATGTCTTTTCTCTATTTCATATGTGAGGTACTGTAGCTACAACCAACATACACACACATAGAATAGAGAAGAAGAAGAAGAGAAAGATTGAAGACAGAGTTTTACGCGGTTCGGTACAGAGGCCTACTCCACGGACAAGAGATCACAGGTAGGTATTTTTATCAACTTTCTAAAACAATCACACCTCACACGCTTACAGTGTACTGTCCTATCAATTTTAATTACATCAATAGACTTTATATAGATGAGTAATTGAGGCAAGTAGGTGGTTAGAGCCCTAGGCTATAAACTGCTGAGTAAGTAGTTGATGTGATGTTAACTGTTTTCAGCTAAGAGTTTGTTAGGCTTTTAGTTGACTGGTAGTTTGTGATTTGTTAGTGCACAAAGATCGTACTTCCGTGAGATGGATTGTGCATTTTCATTCATTTTTAACACAAATCTTAAAAAAAAAAATCGACTACCTAAATACGTCCATATATCCAAAATAATTATGATGATTTAAAAATATTAGGCATCCAAGATTTTAGACATCAATATTTTGAAAATATGACAATTCTTTAAAATTCAAACTGCCCATAAAAGACATGCTACATCCAATTCATCCCATAAATTAATTTAAAGATATTTTTGGAACATTAGCATCAATAGGGTGGGCATGAACTAGTCTCTATCATCGAACAAGACTATCAACGAACTAATTGAAGGCTATCATCGAAGTGATTGAATCTATCTGTGAATTGATTGAATCTATCAACAAATTGATTGAATCTATGAACGAACCGATTGAAAGCTATCAACTAACTGATTGAAGGCTATGAGATGAAACTGATTGAAAGATATAAGGTAAAAAATAATTGAAACGTGGACATTTTGATTATTTTACATAGATCATCCCATTTTCTGCTATTTACGTAATTATTTTTTAAAAAGTGTTATTGATGGTATTTTATTGGTATTTTTTTTTTTTTTTTATATATACATGGACAATCTCCTATCTTTAAATTGTGTTTCTTATAATTATGAAAAAGAAAGTCATCTATAAATTGTTTTCACTTTTGCCTTGGAAAACAACAATTTAATACATACAATGAAATATAGATAAAAATAAAAATAAAAATCATATGTTTGAATTCGTAGTCTAAAGAAATATAAAGTTAGAATATTAGTGTTAAATGATAAAGCTCTTTCAAAAATTTCCAATTTTGAACTGAAAGCAATACGCGCAATAAAAGGAGAAGAGTCAAATAAAGACTAATTAGACAATTTTTGAGACCAAAGTGTTTGACAAAATTCCGAACCTCATATTTTAAAATGATTGAAGCTTTTGAAAATTGCAATATTTTTAGAGTGAGGTGACAAAGATATCAGGATACTGATCTTTGTGGGTCTTCAACAGTGTGATTTTAGGGGACAAATGATTTTATTCCTACCCATTTCGAAATTATTCACTCTTTTTCATAAATTTTCAATTTTAATTTGGATTGTAAGATTATTGATAATTTTGTTTTCCAAAACTCAACGGGGTTTTCACGTATCTAATCTTTTTTGTCATATGTGTATGCATTGCTTTAAAAATATTCCAGTACTCTACTAACATTTTGCAATCATGTTTCTAAAGAAAAAAAAAACATTTTATAATTATTTTTATTATTCATATTTTAATCATTTTTTACTACTTAAAAGGTCAAATTTGCATGGTTAGAGCTTCTTTCATATTGATAAGAGGAAGAGTTTGTAACATTCTTATAAGAGATATCAGTTATTTTCATCACTATCGAATAGTTTTGAGGTGGAATCTCATATTATTTAATATGATAAAAGAGCTTTAGGTAGGTTATTGGTCTCCTAAATTACGATTCGACCCAATCGGACAAAAAAACTTAAGGGAATATTTGATCTCAAAAATTCTGATCCAACCAAAGTGAATAAGCCAAGTTGGATATTTTGGAGGTAGACCCCCATGTTATCTAATTCGCAAAGTCGAAGATACATGTCAACTATCCAAATTTTGGATATTTAACTATTTCAATACTCTCATTTTAGAATTTGAGATTAAGACTAGTATGGAAAAGTTTCAATTTAAATTCTTAGTCCTTGAACTCATATATTTGTGTTTTTTATGTTAATAAACTTAAAAAACGATCTAATAAGTTCTCGAACTTAATACTATAAAAAATTCTCTCAACTTTTAGAATTTTGTATGTTTAATCACTTTAACTTAAAAAAATAATCGCATAAGTCCTTAAGCATTTGATTTTATATTCATTATATATTAGAATTTTTACCGAAAGGGTTGGTAGTCTGTTAGCTTGGTTGATTTGTTTTTCCCATCATAAATTATGCTTGTCATCAAAAGTTTCTATTATCGATAATATTCGATGACAGCTGTCCGTCATTATAAGTTTAATGCCCCGCATTTCAATAAATATTGAAAGTATTCAATCCGAGTACCTTGATTTTTAATGTGAATTTTGAGCTAAAAGAACCCTGTGGGTATCTTGGTATTTTTTACCTTTGGTGGCAAAATGGTAATTTTAGCCCAAAAATGGCAGTTCAGACATTTTGACCCTTATAGGATATTTTGTAATTTTATATAAATGCATGTTGGTATAATACCAACATTTAGGTTGGATTCAAGTATTTTGTCGATTGAAATTTTCTTGCCACTAGAGAGGTTAGTAGACACTCTCTGTTGGCACCATGCTGCGATGCGTGTGGCCATGCGACACGTAGTAGTGCACTTCTCCACCGCGCAACGCCTATCATGTGCGGCCACTGTGCCTCCCTATGTGACCCTTCATCTATACCGTTTTGATCCTTGCCCCACCGCGAGCTCCGCCACCTGCCTCAACACACACCGCTTGCCCACCTTCACTTGTCACTGCCTCACCTTTCCTCTTTCTGATGTTGTTGTTCGTGCCTATGTCTCACACACCCCTTGCTACATGACCCGAACAACCACCCGCATGTTGATTGTGTTTGTCTAGTGCCTCGCACGCACACTCAACAACCCTTGCCCATGTCACAGGTGAGCCATGACACACACCAGCGTCCATCATGCCCCCTATTCGAGGACACACGCTCATGTGTCGTTGCCACCTACGTCCATGTGCCGCCAAGCTCCAAAGCAATCTCGTCGTGAGAAATTTTACTTTTGGATACTTTGCTGTTGTTGATAGACTTTGGGCGTGGTTTTGCTTGGATTGGCTTTGCTAGTGTTCCTTATTGTGGTTGTGTGGTGAGCATGCATGTACCATTTGAGGTTGAGTTTTATAGTGGAACTCTATATCTAATTGTTTGTTTGACAGATACGTCTGGAATGCTTATTTATCTACTTATATTGGTTGAAATTAGTTGCATGCACCTGGATTATGCAATCGATGAGGATCAGTTGTTATCATGTTGGGCTACTGTATTTATATATTTATTTCTTGTTGACTCCTATTAAATGTTGGACTTTCTGAAGGCCTGTATCTCTGTTGGACATACCTTTACTGGTTTATCTAGATATTCTTATTGACTTGTATGTTGGTCGCCATGGCCTTACATATTATGATTGTGGCATGTAGTTTTTTTATGATTGTAGTCTTTTATTAAGTTATCTTGTGGCAATAAGTTATGCATATAGATAAGACTTTGTCCTATATATCCTCTTAGTAATTGATGTCTATACTAGGTTATCATCATTTAGAGCCTCGATAATGTCTGTGGATCCTTGCCCCTCAAGTACAAAGGTGTCTCAACCCTATAAGGGTCAATTTACTTAATTACTTCCTCACCACCAATCTCGGGAATTCAAAATTTAACCTTATTTACAAAACTGAAAAATTGTGCCTCTTTAAGTTAATTAAAGTTGGTTATGTGTTTGCCTTGCAAATTAACAACCTTTTTTATAGTCAACAAAAGCAGTTCAACGACATCAATGTATTCTTATGACCAAGAGGCTATGAGTTTCAATCCTTCTTTCCCAATTGTAGTTGAACTAAAAACTAAGATGACTTTGATGCAAGATGCTTTAGATGACAGACCATACTAACATAAAAAAAAATTTTAAAAAAAGTATTGTAAACATCTTTAAACATAAAACGTGCTTCCTTTACTTGAAATGTCAAAAGAACATATAGTTATAAAACTGATTCACAAAGCGGTTATTGGGATCCCTTAAATACAATTCAAAGTATATATAATTAAACAATACTAAACATGAATCACGAAGAAAGTAAAGATTCAAAGAAAAGTATGCATAACAGTGTCCATGGTCTATGACAGCCAAATCTTGATCTATGGTCCAATCCCTATCTGCTTAAAATTTATGTTTAGTTTATTCACACTTGCTTTATTATTCTCCTTTTACAGCTTGATTCGGATCTGATCAAGGGTATTTTATCTTCCCGTTTTAATTGCACTCTTGCCTTGCCCAAATGTCATAGTTTTTAGGACAGACAAACTTGAGCATAAAGCCCCACGCTTAAAAAGAAGAATCAATGATTTACTGGGGCAATCTGCTTGCAATGGAGTGTCCTAGGATAGCTTAAGCTACTAGCCCTTTGATTCAACATTGATGTCACATTTTTTTTTATTTGCTTAACCAAATAAACTGCACTCTCAAACTTAAATTTTTCATTGTTCTTAATGAAATTGTAATATTTCTCTCCCAAACTTAGAATTTACTTAAATTTTAAGTTATATATTTGCTTCCACTTGTTATTGTATAGAATTTCTGTTAAGGAAGAGCTTGATTGTCCGATTAGTTATGCTGAAGCAAAGTCTGTTTGGTAGATTATTAGTGTCTTTAGAGTGTCAATTGGCTACAGTGTTAAATTATACTAGACAGTGAGTCTTCCAAAGAATTTTCTTTGTAATTTATTATAAACGATTAGGATTTTTTAGGCACTTGGATTAAAAAAATTAAAGTTATTGAAAAAAAATTAAAGATAGAAACAATTAAAAATAAAGATAACAAAATATAAAGAGAGAGAGTTGAAAAGGAGAGAAACTTAATTTAGGTTTCTAGATGGAGAGTTTGCATGAAATACTAAAGATTGAATAAAGCGACAATGAAGGATCATTTTCCTCTCCCTTACATAGATCAATTGTTAGATAGATTGGCCAGGCAAAAATACTATTTTCTCTTAGATGTTTATTTTGGATTCAATCAAATTACAATTGACCCTAAGGATTATGAAAAGATAGCGTTTACATGCTCTTGTAGAATTTTTGCATTCAGAAGGATGTCATTTGTCTATGAAATGCACCAGCAACATTCCAAAAGATGCATGCTAGCAATCTTCTAAGACACGATTGAAGAAATTATAGAGATATTTATGGATGACTTTACTGTATTTAGAAATTCTTTAGATATATGTTTAACCAATCTAGGTAATGTCTTGAAAGGATGTGAAGACAACAATCTGGTGCTCAATTGGGAAAATTTTTATTTTATGGTAACAGAAAGAATTGTGCTAGGGCATAAGGTATCAAACCAATGGATTGAAGTTTATAAAACCAAGATTGCAATAATTGAAAAGCTAGAGCATCCCATGAATGTAAAAGGAATTCAAAGTTTCTTAGGTCATGCAGGATTCTACAAACGATTCATCAAAGATTTTATTAAGATATCAAAGTCACTGTATGCATTATTGGAAGCTAGCAAATCCTTCGACTTTGATGAATCATGTGGCTATGTTTTTATTTTTTTGTTTTAAGAAAGCTCTAATCACTGCAACCGTAATGACATGACCTAATTGGGTCAAACCATTGAATGTGTTATGTTAGAGATTATGGTATTGAAGCTGCTTTAGGGTAGAAGGAGAAGCTTATCCATCCCATTTATTATGCTGAGAATGAACTCTTAGCTGTAGTATTTTCACTAGATAAATTTAGATTATATCTGATAGGAACTAAAGTGGTGATCTTTACGAATCATGTTGTAGTAATATTTCAAGAGTTCGACATTGAAATTTTAAACAAAAACGGATGCAAAAATGTGGTGGATCACATATCTAAGATAGAAAACAACATGACAATAAGGGAGCAAGTGGAATCAAAGAAAAATTTATGAATGAACATATATTTGTTGTTAAGAAATTCGCGCAACTGATATTCACGCAGAGAAATCACCTTGGTTTGAAGATTTAGTCAATTATTTAGCTAGTGATATTTTACGACCAGACCTCAGCAAGCAATAAGAAAAATGGTTTATACATAATTCACACTTTTATTTTTGGGATGAACTTTTCTTGTTTAGAGAGTGTGCTGATGGGATGGTACGAAGATGCGTGGCTGAAGCTAAAGTACAAGAAATTCTACACAGGTGTCATGTAAGAGCATATGAAGGACTTTTTGGATGAACCAGAACTGCAACTAAAATTTATCAACCAGGTTATTTCTGGTATTTTATTTCTAAAGATGCTCATTATCTAGTGTCACTTTGTGATTAGTACCAAAGAATATGAAATATAGGAAGAAGGGATGCGATGCCATTGAACTACATATTAGAGGTCGAGCTATTTGGGGATTGGACTTCATCTAAGACCTTTCCCAGCTTTTAATGGTAACCTTTACATTTTTCTAGCTGTAGATTATGTGTCTAAATTTGTAGAACCCATAGCATGCCCATTGAATGAACGAACTATTATTAAATTTTTACATAAGCCCATTTTCACATAGTTTGAAACTTCTAGAGTCATTATTAGTGATGAGGGTTCACATTTTCTGAATAAGGCTATCACAGATGTTTTGAACAAATATAACATCAGACATAGGATTGCTACAACATACCGCCAACAAAACAATGGTCAAGCAAAAATCTCCAATAGGGAAGTTAAAACTATTATGGAAAAAGTAGTTAACCCTAATATGAAAGATTGGTCCAAAAAAATTAGATGACTCCTTATGAGCATATAAAACTCCCTTAGGTATGTCCCCAAATATATTAGTTTTTTGGAGAAGCATGTTATTTACCTTTGGAGCTTGAACATAAAGCTTATTGGGCGACTAAAGCATTGAATGTAAATTTTAAATCCATTGATCCAGCAAGAATGCTCCAATTATTGGAGTTAGACAAACTTCCCCAATTTTTATAAAAAAACACAAAGTTGTATAAGGAAAACACGAAAAAATGGCATGATCAGAAGTCAATGCCCAAGCAATTTGAAATAGAAAAAAAAAAAAAAAAAACTCCCCTTTTAACTCGAGAATTAGATTATTTCTTGGAAATTAAAATAAAAATGGTCTAAACCATTTAGAGTATTACAGATATTTCCTAGGGAGTGATTCACGTTCAAGGAAACAATGATTTTTTGGTAAATGGGAATAGGCTAAAGCATTATTGGGGAAAAGAATTCCAGAAATGGAAATCTTCTCAATCTCTTTTTGAAGAATAAACAATGGCAATAGCACAGGAGCATTTTGGAATAAGTTAGTAAAATATTTGCTCTGTGCTCAAGTTAGTATGTTACATTTTTCCTACTGCTATCTATTGTTAATTTTCATTTTACTTAGGTTTTTGAAAGTATTTAACTAGTTTTTATTTAAACTAATGTTTAGAAAAAATAGAATTCAATTAGCCTAAGTTATAATAAGCGTTTTCTAATGTGACTTTTGGGTGTACATGCGAAAGCACATTAGGACCCGATGTTTGATAATCGTCGTTGATGCAAGAAAGCGGGCTCAATTAAGACGAATGTGTGATGAATATGAGTGGCGATTGATAATAGACACGTAGAGCATTAGGGTTTGAGAATGGAGAGTGGTCGCATTTATCAAAATGATTTTCTCCTTATATTCCTTTTGGGAATGATTCCATTTGATTCGCACCGTAACTGTGAGGGGATTCGCTCTGCTACATTTGCATTTTTAAGTCGATCAGAACCCTAAAACAATCTTTGCGCTTTCCAAATTTCAAATTCTCTCTAAATTTCTTGCAATCAACTTTTTTACAACTCTACAACTTTTCCAATGGCTAAAATCAGAAGCGAAATAATAATTGCAACCTAGTCCCAAACAGTTTAAGCCCAATAGAAAGAGAGAATGCTCGTCCATGATGCTAACAAACATCTAAAAAAATTTTACACCCAAACGAAGACTGGTCATCCAAGACTCGTCCGAGGAAGAGCCCTGCCCTATTGCAGCCATATCAATAGTCGAACATGTGGTTTAAGTGATCAAAGATGAAACCCCTTAAGAGATACCAACTGAAGAATCGATGGAACCTATTTCGTTTGTAAAAATAGTGGTGGCACCTCTTGAAGAACTAACAGAACATGTGTGGGTTAACAAGATAGAAGAAACTATAGTTCTTGAAGAAACATTAGTTTCCAAAGAAGCGGGAGAAGAAGAAACTGTACCTCATGTCGCAACTATAATTCGAAACAGAGGAAATTGCTCTGATAGATTTGTTGGAGAGAGCAACCATAGAGTTCAATGGCGAATAGGAGCTTGTGGTAATGTAAGAAGAAGTTGATCAAGGAAAAGAAGATCTCGAGTCGAAAAAGTGCGAGAGAAGAAAATTACCGAGATAGAAGACCAAAGAAAAAGAAAGAAGAGTAAAAAAATAAATGACGACATATAGACGGATGGAGAAGAGCCAATTATGGCTTTAAGGCAGAACCAACACTCCAACCAAAATTGAGGAGTATAGAAGAAGAAGATAGAGTAGGTCAGTGCTCTAGACAAAGGCCCAAAGGAAAGGATTGAATTAATAGAACACAACAGAGATAGAAACACTACATAATCGCATGTTCCATCAATAACATGATTTTGGAGGAATGTTAGAAAAGTTGCCTCAGCACATCTCCAAGCAAATCCAATTACAAGGATGGTGGCTACTATGCAACCGCACTGTATAAGCAATGCCATCATGGGTAAAAGAGTTCTACGTGAGCATTCCCAAAGATTCAAATTATACCAGCACAGTGATGGGTGCAATTGACTGGAGTGTAGCTGCATATAACGAAATGTTGCAGCTCCAAGGAGAACGCAAATGTGCCATATAATCGAATGATGCTTAAGCCAACAATTGAGCATTTTCATCACTATTTAGAATTCATTAGAGTAGATGGAGGAATGTGGGTGTCCACTGCGGAAGCAAAGCATCTGTAAGTGGCATATCTAGCTCCCGAAGCCTATGTCTGGCTGTCATTTGTCAACACATCACTTATGCCAAAAACGCACAACACTACGATAAGAATGAGTGGAGAAATGTTAGTCTATGGAAAGCCTCAACATTAATGTTGGCAAAATCCTGGCTGAAGAGATTAAGCGTTGCAGCACTAATAAGACGAGTAAGGTATTCTTCCCCCACCTCATCACGCTACTACTACTCAAGCAAGGAGTGCAAGCATCCTTGGGCGATTATACTTCGCCCCTAAAGAAGCTTTAATTGCTCATGTGGTGCCAAAATTAAAATACTGTTGGCTTTTTTGCCAATTATCTCAAATTAATTAATTAATATTTTGATGATAACAAATTTGAATTTTTTTTTAACTGATATTTTTGAAGTTTTGAAGTGTTTATTATGTAGAGCTTGGAGAGGCAATTCCAACACATTTTGAATCATGCAAATCGGAGTTACAATGAAGAAGATATGGAGAAATGAAGATTTGAAGAAAAACCGCCTATAAAAAAAACACGGGATTTTCATTTTCAAATTGTTTCCCTTTGAATCAAAACTCTTCCCATCTTATCTTCATTCAATCCTAGCCATATACTACATTTTTCTAGAATCCAATGGCCATCATTCATCGTATCCTCATCAAATCTCGTTCGTCGATCATTTTGCCCTAAATCCAATGGACACCTTTAATCTTCTCCCTATTAAATCCATAGTCTCCATAACAAAAATTAGACAGCAACTATCATATTCAAAATAGCTCCAAAAAGTTAGTTTTTGCTTCACACGTTCTTCAATCGGCGTATTGCAAATTTTGTGAAGACGTTGTCATCGCTCAACTTGCGGATCTTGCCTACGAGAGATACTTTGTGAGAGTTATTTTTACTTGTTATTTTGGAATTTTATTAAGGTGTGTGGTACACCTTGGGTTGTGAGAAAATGCAATTGATTTAATCCTAAACCAGTGAAAAGGATTTGGGTTTCTTTTTAGCCTAAGAAAAAGAGGGTTGGAGTAGTTTAATCCTGAACCCGGTAAATTGATTGGGGTTTCTCTTTAGCCTAAGAAAAAGAGGGTCGTGCAGGTTTGATTCTCACCCGCAAGAGAATCATCTAGTAAAATACCCGAGGAGGAACCCTTGTGGAGTGGAGTAGGATTTTTGAACCACTATAAACTTCGGTGTCTTTCTCTCTTCCCTTAACTTTTACTTTTTACGATTTCAATTCTTAGATATTATAATTGCTTGTTATGTGACTTTAGATCATCGAAATTTAAATCATAAATATTATTTTTAAATAACTAAAAAGTTGGAGAACCCTATTCGCCCCCCTCTAGTGTTTCCTTTCGGTCCTACAATTGGTATCAGAGCAATGTTGCTCTTGTTTTTAATCGAAAATAGTTTTTTAAAAAGTGTGTCATTGATATCTATTGTTTAAGTTTTACTTATTCAATTAGTATTTGTATTTTTGAAAAGCTTAATTGCTAGAGTAATGACAACTTTAGAATGTTTTGAAGATCAATGCATCTATAAGCCTCCTTTATTTGATGGTAAAAATTATAAGTTTTGGAGAAGTAGAATGAAAAGTTTTATGTGTGTTATGGATTCTAATAATATTTTATATGTTTGTGAGAATGATTTATGTAAATTGCAATTGAACAATGAGTTACTTACTTTTAATGCCAAAGCAATAAATATTATATGTTGTGCTTTAGATAGAAATATATGTGATAGAATTTTGCATTTTGATTTTGCATATAATATTTGGAATTTTCTTGATATTGTGTATAATGTTGAAAAATCTCCTTGTACTACTAATGGTGTGTTTGATGTGAAGGAGAATTATAAATCTCAAAATCAAGAAAATGTTCAGGAAGTGGCAAAGGAAAAGTGCGATAAATCCTCCTTATGCTTGATGGCAAATTCAAATAATGAATCTGACGATGAAAATGAGGTAAATCATGATTTCACTTCTTATGATGAATCATTTGATGCATTTGAAAGAATGCAACATGATTTTAAAAATTTTGTCTTGAAGTATGTCAAACTATCAAAGAAATATAAAATATTGTCTAATGAAAATAAATCTTTGATAGATGAAAATGCACATTTGAAAAATAAATCAAATAATGAGAATGTTGTTTGTAATAATGAGAAAAATGTTTTAAATGATAGAATTGAATTTCTTGAAAAAGAGAATAAGGATCTTAATTTTTTATCTTGTGAATTGAAAAGGAAATTGGATGATTTGAAAAATAAAAATGAAGAAATTGATTTTTGTTCATTGAAATTAAAAGAAGAAATTGCTAGCTTAAATGATAAAACTATTAACTTGGAAACTAGCAATATATTTTTAAAAAATGATAATTGTTCATTGATTGACAAAAATACATTTTTTGAAAGTGATAGTCATGAGAAAAATGATCTTTTGCAAATGCTTAAAGAAAAAGAAATATTTGCTTGTAAAGAGCTTAAAACTGCAAAAGAGTCTATTAAGAATTTGACTATTAATACTCAAATATTAAATAAAGCTATTGGCATGGATAAACCCTTAAATGAGAAAAATAGTTTAGGCTATGTGGATGAAAATCCTTCATCTAGCTCTAAAACTATATTTGTTAAGACTATCCCTTGTATGTCCAAAAATATTTTACCAAATGTGTCAAATTTGGTTAGTTCTAATTTTGTGTCAAAGCATGATAAAGTTAGAAAAATTGAGAATTCAACTTTTGTTTCTAAACAATTTCATGCTAGATCTAAATGTGTTCATAATGGACAATGTAATCGTAGGCATGAAAAAATTAAGGATTTAAATGAAAAATTAAAATTTGAGCCTATACACGATCATGACTTATCTAAATGTATGCATAGTGCTAAATTGGTTCATAAACATGAAAAAGTTGGACATCTACATGTAAAATCTAAATTTAGTCCTACTTGTCATTATTGTGGAGTTAAAGGTCATATTAGACCAAATTGTTATAAATTGAAAAATGCTCCAAGAAAGAATTTATTTGAGAAAAATATTGTGCAAAATCATTTTGTGAAAAATAAGTTTTTATCAAATGTTGTTTGTTATTCTTGTGGTAAAATTGGTCATAAATATTATAGTTGTTATTTTCCTAAGTTGAATATTAGTAATATTAGTTCCAATTTGAAATGGGTTCCAAAATCCATCATAGCTATCAATGAAGGACCCAAGAAATGGGTACCAAATGAAGCCACTTTGAAACAAAGGAAAATTGGCATGTTTGGTAACTTTATATTTTTATTATTGACATAAATATTCTATTGATGTCTTTTTTGGAATTTTCATCTCATTTATATGTTATTTTTTAATTATTATAAAGAGAATTCTTATTTTTAGAGAGAGTTTAAATCATTTAATATGTAAATTTAATATTGATAAAGTGATTTATTGTTAAGTATACTTCTCTTATGTGTATTATATATCTTTTTAATTAAGGGGAGTTATTGCATTAATGAAAATTCATTTAGAAGAAGGATTCATTTGAAATTGTGTTTTATATTTATATCCTTCGATTTTTTTGCATCAAATGTTTTTTTGTCTCTTATGAGAAGAGAGTGTAAAATTAATTTTTTAAGGAAGAGAAATTTGGGGATCTTGCAATAAAGAAATATTTAAATTATTTTTTTTCCTACAATTTCTTTTTGATTGATTCCAAAAGGGGGAGAGATAATAAGAAAAAATGAAAGAATGATATCATTAATTATGTGTGTTGATTATGCATGTAGTTTATATCTTACATCACATACTACTTTATATTTCATTTTTCTAGTATAGTTTGTCATTATCAAAAAGGGGGAGATTGTTGGTTTTTTGGCCAATTATCTCAAATTAATTAACTTACATTAATTAATTAATTAATGTTTTGATGATAACAAACTTGAATTTTGTATACTGATATTTTTGGAGTTTTTAAGTGTTTATTATGTAGAGCTTGAGAGGCGATTCCAATGCATTTTGAATCGTGCAAATCGGAGTTAAAATGAAGAAGATATGGACAAATGAAAATTTGAAGAAAAATCGCCTATGAAAAAACACGGGATTTTCATTTTCAAATTGTTTCCCTTTGAACCAAAACTCTTCCCATCTTATCTTCATTCAATCCTAGCCATATACTACATTTTTCCAAAATCTAATGGCCATCATTTATCATATCTTCATCAAATCTCGTCTGTCGATCATTTTGCCCTAAAGCCAAAGGACACCTTTCATCTTCTCTCTATTAAATCCATAGTCTCCATAACAAAATTAGACAACAACTGTCATATTCAAAATAGCTCCAAAAAGTTGTTTTTGTTTCACTCGTTCTTGAATCGGCGTATTGCAAATTTTGTGAAGAAGTTGTCATCGCTCAACTTGCGGATCTTGCCTACGAGATGTACTTTATGAGAGTTATTTTAATTTGTTATTTGGGAATTGTATTAAGGTTTGTGGTACACCTTGGGTTGTGAGAAAATGCAATTGGTTTAATCCTAAACCAGTGAAAAGAATTTGGGTTTCTCTTTAGCCTAAGAAAAAGACGGTTGGAGTGGTTTAATCCTGAACCCGGTAAAAAGGATATGCTTAACATCATAACCATACTCGAATTGAAGGATTATCATCAGAACTCATCGGTGGTAAACCCTAGCAGGACTAGCACACCATGGTCATCGATCCTTCACTTATTTATTGGCATATGTGATTTCTTGAATGTTAAGTATAATCTTCGCGAGGATCTTTCGGATGATTTTCTTGATTAGTGGTATTTCCAAACGATATTCCCTGATTCCTGCGATTCATGCTACATCAAAAGGTTCCTTCTGGTGCTTCCTTGGGCATGTTTGACCGCACATTCTTCCCCTTAATGCGATGTGAGATACTCCATTCATGTTTGACTGCAATGCATTTTATGCTTAAATGCGCGTAATTTTCTATATTTCACCGAATTTTAATCCTGGTTTTTTCATGAGCATGCGTTTTACCAGTCATGTAGAACATAAGCGAACATCTATAACTTATAGCAACATTTTAACTCTAGAATGCGTTTTATTTCTCTTAAAAGTATTGAAATACAATAGTGCCGAAGCTTAAATAACTCTATTATTTAGAATTATCAAGAGGCAATGACACCTGTGACGAGGTAAAACCTATAGCAAAAGGAACAAAGTTTCATTAAAAGTGGCCTGGCATAAAATAATGAACTTCCCACACTAGCTCGAGCCTATGTGGCTTATGTGTATAGGGTTAGAGCCCAAGTATATACATCACTTTGTGTGTAGTTGAAACTTCTAAGAATGATATGGCCGAAGGTAGGGATAGCAGGCACATCCGAACACTTGAAGTTCTTGAAAATTCAATTGTCTCTTGGACATCTATTCCACAGGGGATTTACCACTCAACATTGGAGTAAGCATACCGTTGATCAGGAGGTCGCACTGAGAAGGCTTCCCACAAGAACTTGAGAGGCATGGACACTTGTGCAGTAGTGTTAGCACAGTTTCGACAATGTGCCGATGTTTTCATTCAAGCTGACCATTTTGAGAACACGTGTATGTACACAAAAAATGGGAGACAGTGTCAAGGTCCGTACATATAGCATATAACGGTTTCTACTCCCCAACATTATCCTACTGAAAAGTTTTAATAGTGCAGCCATATTGGTTTATTGCCATAACTAGGAAATATTTGAACACCTTGATGGTGTCACCCTTCAGCTTCAAGAGATAAATCCAAACAAATTGACTAAAGTCATCTAAGAAATGAACAGAGTATATGTACCCATCAGACGACTCAATAGGGGCTGTTCCTTGTAGATCAATATGTACGATATCAAACATATTACTTGCACAAGAACTAGACCAAGAAAAAGGTTGAGCATGCATTTCTCAAGTTTACATGCTTCACAAAAAATATCCTTATCATTTATTGAAAGCGATAAACTAGATTTTTGGACAAAAAATTGCAACGTTCATAAAGAAGGGTGTCTCGAGCATTTATGCCAAACAGATTTAGACACTGCCACATTTATTGAGCTGGTATTAGGAAAAATAGATGCAAAACAAACTAAGGGACTTCTTGTTAGTGTCACTGGCTTCACCAATATGTCATGCAACGGTCTAACCATGTCTTTAGCTGGTTCAACTTGATATAGCCCTCCTTTCAGCATCCCTTAGCTGGTTCAACGGTCTGACCGTGTGTGTATTCTTACAAAGCAACAATTCCAATGAGATTCGATAAAAACTACATTATCTTGCGTAATTTTAGACACACCGATCAGGTTTTTAGCAATAGCAGGCACACGTAACACGTTTTCAAGTTTCAACATTACAATATTTGTAGGTAAATACAACGACTCAACATATGGGATTAATAATTTATCACCATTACCAACTATAACAGTTTCATTACCTCATACTCTGTAGGATAAGCCATAGAGTTATAATTAGAAGTGACATGGTTGGATGTGCCACTGTCCATATACTAGTAAGGATTAATCAAAGTTTCAGGGCTTGCAGTAAAAGGGTTGGAACTATATTGAGCACGGAAAGCCAGTGGAAAACTAGGTGCCCTCCCATTGAACGACTCGGAGGGAGACATTGTTATATTGTTGACCTTGCTACTAATTCTGCATATCATAGTATTCTCTGCCTCGTTGGTGACTGGGAAAATACATTTCATGACAAACTTTAGCAGTATAACCTAAGCAACCACACAAGTAGCAATCAGTTTCATTGTGATTATTCGAGTTGCCTCTAGGTCCACGATCACGACCACGTCCACCCCTGAAAGTTTGGTAACCTTGATCGTTGGGGCATGCTAGATTATTCTAGGCTGGTCTCGACCACTGTTGAAGTGCCCTCTTTCACATTGTCCACATTAGCTGAGGTTGACTGATTGAAAGAGGTAGTCTTTTGTGAATTCTGATGTTCAACTCTTTTTTCAAGCATAAGCAGATCAATTTGGAGTGAATACGAGGTAAGGTATGGTTTGCCTTGTGCATTTACTACTACGACATTGTACTCTTTAGGAAAGCCCAACAACACTTGAAAAATTAGGGCTTGAGTTGGCACGGGGCTTCCAGCAAGTTCTAGATTGTCTTCATGTGTTTTCATAGTGGGCAAATAATCAACCATTTTCTGAGAGCCCTTCCTACATTGCTAGAAATTCTAGTGAAGATAATCCTCTTCCGCTCAAGATTGAGCTTCAAGCAACTCCTAAATCGTGTTTGATAACTCTCAAATAGAGTTTATAATTAGCATATTTTAAAATCATTGTCTTACCTCATTTTCTATATTCTAGTGCAGAAAAGATGAAAATGAGTAAAAAAAGGTGTAACGGACTAATGCCTACGCATTAAGGGAATAAGCGAAGAATAGGAATTATAATGTAGAAAAGAGTAAGTTTTTATTTAAAATGCTTAATATAGGATAGTTGCGCACTAATGGACGATTTTATGCAGGAATAATGAAAGCAAAGCGAAAAAAGGCTGACAATGTAAAGCAGGGACGATTATAGAGATGCGAAAAAAAGTAGAGCGAAGTAGATGTGAAGCCTTAGTAGGCTTATTGAGTGCCTTTGTACTCACCCTTATTTCTGTGGTTTTTCCACCAGGTAACTTGGGATAGCACCGGGACGGCTAGAAGAGGAGCTGACTGATCATGGGAGTCCGCCGCATAGTCTCTTTCATTTATTTTATGTTTTCAGCATGTTTAGACTATTTTGGAAGAATTATTTTAGTACTATTTTCATATACTCTGGCCAGGGGCTTTAAATTATATTGGTTTTAATAACGATTTTTGGATTGCCATTTTCCTAACAAATGTTTAAGTTCTGTTGCTTGACTTACTTGTCGAATTTAATGGTTTTTAAATTCATGCATGCAGAGTAAGAACCGAGTTTAGGACCATTTTAGATTCGGGTTCTTACAGATGGTATCAGAACCAGGAATCAGGCCGGTGTGCCAGGTCCATCGGGATGCTGGACCTCTAAGGGGGTGGAAACCCAGAGGGGAATCCCACATCGGTTGGGAAGGGGAACGAATCACTCCTTATAAAGGGTGTGGATACCTTCCCCAAGCAAGACGTGTTTTCCCCATTGGGGGAGAAACAAATCTGTGAGGCTAGTGGGCCAAAGCGGATAACATCTTGGCTAGCGATGAGTTGGGACGTTACAGAAAGAATTGAAAGCCTCAGCAGATGTCGAACTATATGAAGTTCTTAAAGGATGCTCTCAACGAGAAGAGCAAATTTAAGGAATTCAATATAGTAGTTTTGAATGAGGAATGCAGCGCAATTATCCAAAATAAAATTCTAACTAAAGAAGTCGACCCAGGAGCATTTACCATACACCTCAAGAACGGCAAAAATCACCTTAGATGCACGCTATGTAACTTGGGTGCCAGCATTAATCTGATGCCCCTCTCCATTTATATGAACTTTGGAATATGAAAAGCGCGACCCGCCACTGTAACGCTTCAGCTAGCAGACAGGTCAATAACCCGTTCTATTGGGAAAATTGAGGATATACTTGTGCAAGTTAACAAATTCATCTTCCCACAGACAAGGACATCCCTATTATCTTAGGAAGACCATTCCTAAAAATTGGTAGAACGCCGGTCGATGTGTTTGAAGGAACCATCACGCTCAGAATGAATGACCAACAAATCCAGTTTAATATCTTTGATTCGATGAAACATGCTAAAATGATGAATATTTAAACGAAGCATGATTGAGGCATTATTTGAAGACGTAGTTGAAGAAGTGCATAAGTTGGAAACATAAAATGTTATGAAGGAAGAAGAGGAAGTACAGGAAGATGTGCTAGAAGATCTCGAGTTAGAAGAAATTTATCAATTTGATGCACTAAACATTGCAAGTAGGGTTAGCCCACCATTGCGCCAGGTAATAGAAGTGCCCCCGACACTTGAATTGTACCCGTTTCTAGAGCACCTGAAGTAAGCTTATCTCAAACTTGAGCAAACTTTGTCGATTTTTATATCATTGCAGTTAACCCCATCCCATGTGCAATCACTCTTGGACCTATATTAAAGAAGGATACAAAGGCAATTGGATGGACCGATGACTCTCAAATCGAGCCAATATTTATGATATTTTAGAGTCATTGTTTGGTATTATTATAGAAAAATCTAAAGCGAAAAAGGTGAAAATAAAGAATAAAAGGTGAAAAAGGCTAATGAGTAGGTTTAATGCTAAAATGTTGAAATTGTACTTTAAATGCGTATTTTGGGAATGGCTTATGCTAATCAGTAGGTTTATAGGAATTGCGATGCGGAGCGAGAGCTGGATCAAGCGATGCAAAATAACAAGGATCAATGTGAAGCACAAAACTGGATCAGACCATGCGACCAGGAAAGAACCATGCGGAGCTAAATCATATGACAGTACCAGTTCGGAAAAGACGCGAGGTCACACACAAGTAAATAAGGAAAGAATCAAGTAAAGCGCGATTGTTGACTAACCAGACAGCTACGAGACAAAATTGCGGAAATCACAAGATCTATACCTTAAATCACATTACGGGATTGGGAACTATCAATCAGTAAGATTCTAATGCACTAATTTGGCTACCGACCTATACCAAGAAGATTCGAGAAGACCATTACAACCATTAGAGAGAGTGGCATAACTAGAGAGTTCACCACCACTCTGTTTATTTTGTTTTACAAACTCATTGTTGCACTAAAGTAATATTGTTTTTCGACATGTTATTTTTCATGTTGTTATCTGTGTTTCTTTTTTGCACTATGAATTAATTTCTTTAAGGCTAAGTTGGGGCAAAATGGAATAGCTTACACATATATTTAATAGATCTAGGGAGGAAATAACCAGAGCATGTTAACTAGATTTTTAACTTAATAGTAAGTGTCGACTGGCCATCCACACTGGCTAATAGGTTATATATCAGAAGAGGAAATGACCTAAGGCTAGTTTGAATGGTTCAGTAGGTTAGTATTAAGTCTATTGTACTTTAAATCGGAGTTTTGAAATAAACACGTAACTACTGCATACATTGCGTCAATTATCATTACATTAAGTTGCAACAGAAGTTGGACTCAATGCGAGCGAATGCAGAAGAAGACATTTCTTAGGCGAAGTATGATAGTTTTTCCTTATTGCACATTTCCTTCTAATACTGTGAACGCGTTCCATGAGTACCCTAGCCATGCCTTATTTTCTTAAATTGCATATTTACATCACATTTGTATTTCCTTTACTTTATGCAAACCAAAAACCAATCACACCTAAACCCATTTGTTACTTTCTTTTCTTTTGTTTTCTAAACATCATCCTTGATAAATCACAATCCTTGTGGAGATCGGTAATTTACTTATTACTTGCTGCAGACCGCGTATACTTGCGCGAGTGTGAACTAAAAAATACACGAAAAACCTAGTGTTCTACATATACTCAGTCAAGTTTTTGGCGCCATTTCCGAGGACTGTGTCAATTTATTGAGTGTTTATTGATTGTTTAGAAAAATTTTGTATAAAAAAAAAGATAAAAAAATCACTTGTTTCAAACATTTTAGTGTGATCTGTGCATGTGCACAACTCTCTCGATTGATCCTAAAACTGAGCAAACTCTCCGTTAGAAAAGGCGAGAGTAAAGAAGGAGAGAACAAGAGAGAATGGAACCAAATTCACAACATCACCCTAGAGAGATTGATCAACCAGTTGCTGCAGGTGTAGAAGCTGTAACAGGAGCAGGTGCAAACCTTAATCCATCCACAGTCCAGGCTGTGGATGAAAGAGACAGAGTCATGAGGACTCAAGCGACTGCTGCATCACGTGACGTATCCAGGTATGGTTAGACCAAATGGTGCAGGTAGGCATACCATTCTTACTAATAACATGTATAACATGCTTAGAGTTAAAGATGCTTTTTATGGTTTACCTTCAGAAGATCCGCATCAACATTTGCAAACCTTTTTAGGTATTGGTGATGCTAACTAGGAAGTCTGTATTTCTGATATGGATCAGAAAGTGACCCAAGATTTACTTGTGGATGGTTACAAAATCATGAAGAATGGTTACAAAACCATTAATTTTTGGATTTATGGCTATTTACAT
>JBBMKA010028651.1:0-25262 GCA_037833695.1 Sechiopsis laciniata
AATTTCAGATTTGTTTGGTTTTTTAGAAATCATTTTAAAATTTCATATTTCAAATTTTCAACGTATTTTTTCATTCCTTATATTTCAATTCATAAGGTTATAATTTAACTTTCTTTTTATAATTCAATTTTGTTATTATTTAAATCATAGGGAGTTAGTTATTTGATATCTATATTGGGAATATTAAACATTTAAAATAAAAATAAATAAAAAGGATATAAATGTCATTCATTCAATCATAAAATTTCAGAATATTAGATGTAGACATAAATTTAAATCATAAAAAAGACTAGACATTTGATGTTTTATTTTAAAAAAACTAGACATTTGCCTAATTGCCCCTTTCTTTTTTTGGTTTATTAATTGAAACCCTAATTAAATGTTGTGGAGGGCATTAATGTAAATGAATTATATTAATAAGGGATATCATTAATAAAAAATAGATTTACTAATATTTTCTTAACAAAATTAGATTTATAAATATTTTCGTATACGTATAAAAAAAGCTCTTTAAAGATATATATAAAATTGGTGAAAGGGAATTATTTGCTCCTTATTTTATGGGGCAGTAGATTTGACCTATTTAAAAGAAATTTATGTACGTTTTTTATTATTTAATTTTTTAAATATTAAAATTTAATCTCATGCATTTTGGAGATGTTTTAATTATCTCTCCTCTCATATTTCTAAATTAGACATTTTAAAAATATTTTTCTAAAAAATAGACATTAATATTAATATATATAAATTAATGTCATAAGTAAGTTTCAAACTTGAAACTTTGAAAAGATCGAATATACCCTAACACACAATCCTTCGACCAATTATTCCACCCTTCAACTCTAGTAACAATCTTTGTGTTTAATATTTAAGATTTAGGATTTAGTGTTTACGGTTAAAATAGATATTTTAGAAAATCGTGGACACATTTGAAATAGTCTATTGTTATGTAAAATTCATGCAATAGTTATGGACTTTATTTTGTTGACTATTTTACTTTGTTCATTGGGATTTGTCAACAATTAAAGCCAGTAACCATGTAATCTACGAGATTATGAGTAAATTTTGAAGGCTTAAAAGATTTGATAGTTACTGTTATATCATATTATCTTAAAGTGTGGTTCATGAGGAGAATTATTTTTGGAAGATACTCCTAAGCCACATTATATATTTACACATACGCCATTTTTTCTATTAAACTTATTATTTATTAAAATATTATTATTTATTAAACTTACTTAATAACAGTTTTTAAACTCCTACGAATCAATTCACAATTCCTCCATTGATTTATTTATTGTTTTGTAACCACCAAAATGTAATTCAATTTTCTATTTTCATAACATTTTTTTTTTTAATAAAACATAACCTCTTTTCTTAAATTTATTAAATCTTTCCCTCTACCCATCCACATTCTTACTATGCATTTATATCCATCATCAATTTAATTATATTTATAGAATTGTATTAGGTAGGCTTGAAATCTCAAAAGTTTTAACATTCATATTCCGACTATAAAAGCTAGGGTGTTCTAAAAAAAAAACTATAGAAGTTAGGGCATGTCTTCTGCTTCTTTTCACAAGAATTAGTTGAGATTTCTCTTTTTCTTATTCTAATATTTCATCTTCACTTTGTTTAATTCTTTTTGGATCTCTAAATTACTTAATATAACATTCATCTTAATATTTGTTGCAATGTTGATTTTCTTTTTTGAAGGTAAGATAAAAAGATGATCAAGATTGAAATGATATATTGCCAGCGGATCTTTTATAATTTGAGGTAAGATAAAATGAAAGTTTAAGATTCTTTCTTTTGAAACTGAAATCCTTGAAATTTTCGACCTTTTTAACATAAATATAAATTTATTTTGCAATTTATTTTCTTTTTTGAAGGTAAGATAAGAAGATGAGATCAAGATTGAGATGATATATCCTTTTACAATTTGAGGTAATAAAAAGGTATGAGATTCTTGCTTTTAAACTCGAATCCTTGAAAATTTCTACCTTTTTTTATAACATAAATATGTATTTATTTTGCAATTTATTTTCTTTTTTGAAGGTAAGTTAAAAAAAATGATCAAGATTGAGATGATATATGTCATCGGATCTTTTACATTTTGAGGTAAAAAAAAAAATGAAGGTATGAAATTCTTGCTTTTGAAATTAGAATCCTTGAAATTTTTATTTTGCAATTTTAAAACTATTCAAGAGATAATGATGACATGTTATATTGTTTTAATTGTTTTGAGTTGTTTTTTTTTATGCTTACTAATCTTTGCTTCTCAATTTCAAGACACATATTAGACTACTAACTTTAATTATTGTTCTTTTTTGCTAGGTTTTGTGCTTATATTAAATATATAAATTAAAGTTAATTTGTTTTTAAGATTAAATATTAATTTTAATCGATATTAATTTTAACTTTAGGTTAAAATTATTGGTACCGAAAAGATTGGTGTCATATTGGTTGGTTGATTAGTTGTAATCATGATTCTATCTCATTTAAGAGTAATAGTACATTTTTATATGAGGATTATAATTTAAAGAATTAATAGAGAATGGAGAAAAATTATGAACTTTTTTTTTTACTTTAAGAATAATGAGGAATATTTTTAATACATGTTATTTATAAATTCTCAATTTTTTTATTTATAGTGATAAAGTGAGAAAATAAAAAGATGATTAAGATTGAGATGATATATCGTCATCGGATCTTTTACAATTTGAGGTTACAAAAAGAAGAAAGTATGAGATTCTTGCTTTTGAAATTGGAATCCTTGAAAATTTCCACCTTTTAACATAAATATAAATTTATTTTGCAATTTATTTTCTTTTTTGAAGGTAAGATAAATGAGATCAAGATTGAGATGATATATCGACATCGAATCTTTTACAATTTGAGGTAAAAAAAAAAGGTATGAGATTCTTGCTTTTAAAATTGGAATCCTGGAAGTTTTCCACATTTTAAACATAAATATGAATTTATTTTGCAATTCTAAAACTATTCAAGAGATAATGATGACATGTTATATTGTTTTTTTATTTTTTATTTTTTTATTTTTTTTATTTTTTATACTTATTAATCTTTGCTTCTCAGTTTCAAGACACATCTAAGGATGAAGAGAAGAAAAAGTTGACAATCATGAATTATGATTCCTCAAATAAAAAATCTGTGACATTATAGTTAAGAAAATAAAGAGGTCTATAAATATGTCTTATTTTTTTTGTTTTTCAAATTTCAATAAGATGAAATTCAAATTATTTAAAAGTATAAAACATTGTTTTACTAAAAAGTATAAAACGTGTTTAAAGAGAACTAGAAAATGTATACGTGGGTTGCACGTTTAATATATTTTAATATATTTTAAGTTTAATAATTTTATAAATTTGTAAAATAAGTAAATCCTATAGATAAAACGATCATTATTCTTTAAAATAGGTGAGTTAGTATTCTTCCTTAAAAACATATATATTACACTACTAACTTTAATTATTGTTCTTTTTTGCTAGGTTTTGTGCTTATATTAAATATATAAATTAAAGTTAATTAGTTTTTAAGATTAAATATTAATTTTAATCGATATAAATTTTAACTTTAGGTTAAAGTTATTGGCCGAAAAGATTGGTGTCGTATTGGTTTGGTTGATTAGTTGTAATCATGATTCTATCTTATTTAAGAGTAATAGTGCATTTTTATATGAGGATTATAACTTTTTTTTTTTTGAACTTTAAGAATAATAAGGAATATTTTTAATACATGTTAGTTATAAATCCTCAATTTTTTTTTTATAAATTTATAGTGATAAAGTTAGAAATAAAAGATGATCAAGATTGAGGATATATTGTCATTGGATCTTTTACAATTTGAGGTAAAAAAAGAAGAAAGTATGAGATTCTTGCTTTTGAAACTAGAATTCTTGAAAATTTCCATAAATTTATTTTGCAATTTATTTTCTTTTTTGAAGGTAAGATAAGAAGATGAGATCAAGATTGAGATGATATATCTTCATCAATCTTTTACATTTTGAGGTAAAAAAAATGAAGGTATGAGATTTTTGCTTTTGAAATTAGGATCCTTGAAATTTTCCACCTTTTAATCATAAATATGAATTTATTTTGTAATTTTAAAACTATTTAAGAGATAATGATGACATGTGATGTTGTTTTAATTGTTTTGAATAGTTTTTTTTTATTTTTTTATTTTTTTATTATTTTTTTTTTTTATGCTTATTAATCTTTGCTTCTCAGTTTCAAGACACATCTAAGGATGAAGAGAAGAAAAAGTTGACAATTAAGAATTTTGATTTCTCAAATAAAAAATTTCTGCATTATAGTTAAGAAAGTGAAGAGGTTGATAAATACGTCTTAATTTTTTTGTTTTTCGAGTTTCAATAAGATTTTCAAATTATTATTATTTTTTTTAATTTTGTATTAATATTAATATGCTATCATAAATTTTTTAAAATTTAATTATTAATAGTATTCAAAAGTATTAATTAATAGTTGTTAACTCTTTTTTCCATATTTAATTTTAGTTATTTTTAATAATAATACATTAATTTTGTAAGGTTAATAATAACACATTTATAATTAAAATTAAAAATTAACCGATTATTATTTGATTTTTTTTGCACAATAATACATTTACATATAAAAATAAATTTACATTATTATTATTATTGCAAAGATTAGGACGCTTAAAAAATAATATAGTATATGTTAATAGCATTATTAAGAAAAATAAAATAAAAACATAAACATCCAAGCAATTTATATCTTTCTCCACATTTTATATTTTACTTTTTTTTTTCCTTCAAGCTTTTAGTGTTTTTAGCTTTCACAATATTTTTAATAATAATAAAGAAAAAAAAATCTCTAGAAAAATGAATAAAAGTTATTGTTCACTCAACAAAAAAAAAAAGGTTAAATTAAATATATTTAGAGAGACGATTAGCGGATTCTAAACTATGATAACTAAGGCTCCCTTTGATAACCATTTTGCTTTTTGTTTTTGGTTTTTGAAATTAAAGCTTATTATTACTCAAAATTCCTACCATGTGCTCCATCTTTCCTACTATGTATCTATATTTCCTTAAGAAAGTTGGTGAATACTAACCAAATTTCAAAAACAAAAATAATATTTTGGAAGCTATTTTTTTTCTTCTTGGTTTCAAAGAATATAGGTAGGATGTAGATATTCAAATAAGAAAAAACATATGACAAAGAAGTTCTTGGCTTAGATTTCAAAAACTAAAACTAAAACTAAAATAATTATCAAACATGGTCTAAATAACTCAATTATTATTGAACTAAAAATAAATAAATTAAATGTTGTTATCAACACTTATATACTAAGTGTTAATCTTTTTTACTTTTTATATATATCTTTTAAACATTATACTAAGATTTAACTAAACACTTAAAAATATAAAAATAAAAATATATTATGCAACAATCATAAGAGTATAAATGTAAAATCACACCTTGAAATTTATCAATTCTTAACGAATAAAATAATAGTAATTATTTTTAAAATTAATAGTTATATAATTATTTTTTATTTTATATATTAAAATTTTAAAACTGTATTTTTATATATTAAAAAAATCTTTGTTTCTTACTCTATTAAAATTGATTTTAACATAGCTTCTCTATTAAAAAAAAAACTTAAAAATTGATGTTGATTTAATGATTCTTTGTATGCCTCTCTTATTTTTTAAAGTCATGAGCAAACAATATTTTTACACGAACCCTAAACCACATTATTATTATTATTATTTTACTTAAATATATATTCTTTATCATATTATTTATAACTTGATATTGTATACTGATGTTACTAAAAATTGTTCAATTATACGGTTAGGTAAAAGAAAATATATCTTGTAAAAGAAATTTTATTTTCATAATTCAATTATTAAAAAACATTGTGTTAAAAAATATTGCCCAAAATATAAAGTAGTAAGGAGTAAAACAAATTAGCAAATAGAATTGATGTTGAGAGTGGGATTTGAACCCACGCCCTTTCGGACCAGAACCTTAATCTGGCGCCTTAGACCAACTCGGCCATCTCAACATTTTTGCTCAAGATTTGGCTTAACAAGTTACTAAATCTACCACATGTAAGAATCTCATCTCATTATGCTTTAATCCTCAAGAACTACTACTCTACTCCTTTTCCATATCAAAAAAAAAAAAAAAAAAAAAAACTCTACTATTTTTTATGTAGAACTTAAAACATTCTCCAAATGGTCACTTACCTTTTGGCAATTTTAAATGTAAATCGAATACGAGAAATGTATCTCTTCTTGAATGGTGTTTGAACCACCTTTGATTCAAAAATGTCATTTAAATAAATGACCCAAATATTAACATATTACTCTTCAGCATCAAATGAATTACTCGAGGTTCAGTAAAAGTAAAACTACATGCATGTAGAAATCCACCAATATAAATAATTAAGCTTGTTGAAAAGTGAGCGATAGCTTGCCAAAATTGAAGAATATGGAAATTTATATTTAAATTCAACATTTCATGGGTTAGATCCAATTAGGCAAAAAATAAGAATAACAAATCTTAAAACCACATAATTAACAACTTTCTACTACAATTTCAATAGCTAAAAGACTTATAAAATGCAAGAAAACAATATCTATTGCTAAATGCACCAAACCTTGCAAAATTAAGTCATCACTCAGCATCCAATGCCTCCATGCTCCCTAGTCGAAAGGACCACAAATTGAGGAGAAATATCCCAACATAACAACCAAATGATTTTTTTTGGGAAACTTAACCATCTAAACATTTTTGCATTAGATTTGCATTTAGAAGTAAAGAAAGTTGTCCCATAGTTATCACTTGTAAGAATATCATCTCAATATACTTTAATAGGATGCGAGTGAATTCATAGATCCAGAAAGGTTGAACCTAGAATCCAAATCTTGGTCCAAAATTTAGACTTAAAGCGTTAAACATTATATCAAACATGTAAGAAATATTGTCCCTGAGGGATGACGCAATTTGGTCGAAAGCTTGGGTTTTGAGAGTATACTCTCCTCAAGGTCTTAGATTTGATATTCGCTAGTGACATCTCCATTCCTCCGATGTATCTCGGTGCTGCGTCTTAGGGACGGACAAATGGTGTCCAGGGTATTATGAGAGTGAAGCTCCGACTCCCGATTATTAAAAAAAATGTTGAATATATTAAAGAAAAAATAACTATTTGTTGGGCCAATAAGAATAATAATTCAATTGATATAAGCTTATATTCATAAGTGTGTAATCATGATCAAGAAGTCAGGTGTCTAAATCTCACACCCTTAGTTATTGTTAAACTAAAATAACGGATATTAAGGGAGGGAAGCTTAGATTCCCAGTCATTAAAAACAAAACATGTCGGAGATATTAAAGAAAAGAAAAAAAACTATTAATTGGGCCAATAACAATAATAATTCAACTATCATAAGTTTATATTCGTAAGTATATATTCATGATCAAGGTGTCATAGGTTTGAATCTCACACTTCACCGAAAGGGTTGGTGAGGAATTGGTTTGGTTGATTAGTTATAATCCAATTTAACCCTACAGTCACGAGTTCGATCTTGAAAATCGGTATTCAACTCTATCTTATTTGAGAGCATGTAGTACTCTCTATGTAGAGTTGGTTGTTCCCCTCCTTAATTTGAACTTTAAAAAAAATAAAAATAAAAAATAAAAAAAATAAAAAAAAATAAAATCTCAATTATTGTTAATTTTCACTCCTAATTTGGCCTCGGGTTAAATTAAAAATAAAGTATCGATTTCTACACATTTATGACTAGTTTATCTGTTATAATTATTTGGCTTGCACTTAAATAATAACATGAAATTAAATGTTAATTTGCTAGGTTGATTAAAATGTGTTTAGGATTAATGAAATACATTTTAATCTAGGTTAATTACAAGTATCAATTAACAAATTAAAGATTAGGTTGAATTAGTTGTATAACTAATTGGGGGTTTAATTTGGTGAACCAATTTTATTAAACTCATGTGCACCTTATTTGAAATCTATATAAATGTCATTGCATTCATTAAATCATTAAGCATTTTGATCCTAATTTACATTTGAGAGAGTTTATTGAATTTGCTAAGTGTTTGACATTTAGTGAAGTTAAGAGGCAAAAGTAAACAAGGTTGTTTTGTGAGAAAAAGAAAAAGGTTGAAGGCACAAAGGTAATTTGATTGAAGAGAGATGAAAGAGAGAATGGGAGAAGAATCTCTCCCCCCATTTCCAAAAACCCTCCAAGAACCTCATTGGGGTTCTCATCTTCTTGCCACCACACATGGGCAATCGCCGTTCACCACCTCCGGCCGCCGACATTCGTCGCCGGCGAGGCGCCATCTCTTGGTTTTAGTCGCCATTCGAAACTTGTGCGAAGATCCATTGTTTCTTGTGGCTTTCATTGAAAAAGGCTTGAAGGAAGAAGCGATTTTTTAAGCGTTATTTGAGGGTTTTAAATTTCAAGCCAAGATCTAAAAAATCGGTGTGATTCTTGCAAGATCGGTGCACAATTACAAGCTTCTTCTCAAAGTCATCAAAGGTTGTGTCAAATCTCTTTTCCTTGCTTATGAGTTTTTTTGTTCTCTTTGATGTAAATTCTCTCTGTAAAATATCAATCAGAACACGAGCAAGTCGGGAAAAATAAAATACCAACTGAGATAGAGAAAAAGTGTAGAAGACGAAAATGAGAAGGAGAGATGTCTGTTTTATTATATTTCACTGTGTACAAAAAAGGATAAAAACCCCATTTTATATTGGGAAGAAGACAATGAATAGTAAGTCTTCATCTAAAAGACCATCCAACGGTTGAAGATAAAAGGCCATTTAATAACCAGCCACTTTATTTGTAGTTGTAATAGCCTTTTGTGTGTTGTTTAATATTGTAATTACATTTGGGATTATGTAATGTAAAACGCCTATAATAATATTTCCTCGCCTAAGTCGAAACTTAGGCAAAGTGGAGTAGGGCTTACGCACCGAACCACTCTAAATTATTGTGTCGTTCTCTCTACCATATAACTTTTATTTTGCCAATTCGAAACTTTATTAGTTGCTGGATTTTTATTAAAGAATGTGCAAAATACTTGTAATCTTGATTTAGAAGTTGATTTTGAATATAAAAAACCGTCTATGCTGAAAGTAGGTCCGAGACGAAATTATTTTAACAGTTTGTCAATACTTCTCTATATATATTTGTTGAACTAACTTTTAGATCTAATCCAAATCAAAGTGCAAATCTATGAAAATCAAAGCAAAGTAAAGGAGGAATGAAGAATAGATAGCACGCCGAATTAAAGTGGTTCGGACTAGTCTACTTTACTGTTCAGAATATGAGAGAGAATCTCTCATTCATAATTTGCCATTAAAAGGTATTCAAGAGTCAAATGGCGACTAGAGTTTCTCACTCTCAAGAAAGATGATAACCCAAATGGAGCTTTAAATACTAGCTCATTTCACAGATGCACATAATGATTAGTTAACCTAACCTCACAATTAACTCAAGGTTCATCTAAACTCACCCTCATTTAAACTCACCATAAGGGTTAAATACAATGATGTGTAATTAATATTAACAATATTTTTGGTAAAAATATCATTTTGGTTTTTGTATTTTGAATTTTGCTTAATTTTAGTTTTTAGAAATTTTCAATTGTGATCTATATACTAAAAAAAAGTTTAAAATAAATCCTCACACTAAGTTTTTTGTTAAATTTTATCTTAAAGTTACTTTTTTTTCCTCTATAAAATTGTAAAATATATTATATTTTGTTTTTGTTTATAATAAAATAATTAACATCATTGTTCTAATTTTATTTAATATTAACTTCAAACTAATGAAAATAACTAATTTTAAGTTTTTTTAAAAAAACATGTAGATTAAAATATGAGTATTTGAAAGTTTAGAGTGGAAATGGAACAAAATTGGAACGAAAATATATTTCTTAAGTTCAAATCGGGAGAAGGGCCGATTTCAGAAGAAAAAAAAAATCGGGATAGAAACCACATTTAATCAAAATAGAAAAAATAAAAAGCATTAAATAATTTCCCATGATTATATTTTAGAATTGTCTTTAAAACCGAAAGGTTGGTGACGGATTGATTTCATTGTTTGTCAATAAGTTTATCATCACAGTGAAAATATTTGTACGAGACAATAAATTATTTATGTGCAAATAAAAATATCTTTCGTATTTTTTTCGATAATGTAGATCAATTAATTGATTTGATAAAAAAAATGAGTTACCCGTTTTAAAAAATGTTGCATTCTTTTAATATAACATACTCAAACCTTGTAACCAAACTATTCCAAAAAAAAAAAAAAAAAAAAACTGTAACCAACTCATTATAATACATGATGTCATTGAAGTACTTTCCATTTTTATAATTATTTTTTTTAATGATCTAATCAGCAACTTAACTTAAGCTATCAACAAAATACAAGAAACAACTTCATTAACACAATAAATCAATTGTTGCTTAGTTAACAATTACACAATTCAAACTTTCTCTAAACCTTAGATAAGATTTATAATTTGAACCTAAAATAATTATCACATTCTTTAATATTAGAGGTTGAATTTTTCATCTCACAATTGTTTAGAAAAGATGAGGGTGTCTCGATCTCCCTCAGTTTTAAAGAGAGACTCTCCTTCATTGAGCTCCAAGGAATTGCCAGAAATCTCTTGGCCAGGGTCTAAGGTGCCATTTGGTGCATTTTTTTGTCCCTGTCGTGTCCTCTATTAGGCCAAGTCTTGGGAGATTCGTGAACGTTGTCTAAAGCGCAAGTGTGGGAGCTCAAAATGAGCCATTTGGGGTTTTTCGAGGTCGAGACGAAGGAGTGGGGAAGAACCAATTGAAGACGACTAGGAAGAATGTTGATTTCCAGTTGAAGATGCAAGATAAAGCCTACTCTCAAAGGTCAAGAAGGAAGAATTTGAATTCGTCACCACTGTGGTCGAAGAAGTTTAAGTTGTTTGCTTGAGAAACAATTAAGAGGTTTCAGACAATCGATTTAAGAAGACGAGGGTCAGTGGGCCAAGAGTCATGTGATGGAGATTGTCAAATGTTTGAGCGTGCGACTTGAGGAGTTGACACTTGGCCCACATGCAAGGTTAGAGTTAGTTGAGGGCTTAAGGTGGATTCCGTTAGAATGAATTGGGTCAGCTTGCAGTCCATTTAGTAGGGTATAAATTAGTTTTGTTTAACACTGCACTTTTTCATATATTTTCTCATCCCTTTCTTATTTCGAGCGTTTTCTTTTAACGACGTTGATTCTTATCTTGCTCTTGATATTCTGTAGTGACTGGGTCCGATGCTATATGGTGTTGGTTGTTAAAGTTCCTATTTTTGTTAGAGTTTATTTTTTCTTATGTATTTTAAGTCTTAAGTCGCCCATTCATAGAGCGGGTTTATGGGTTTTACCTTTAGGGAAGCTAGCTGGTAAAAAGGTGTCAAATTCAGTATTTAAAACAACTGGTCTAGGGTAAGGATAAGTTCTTTACTGGATCTTCGCTTCCCCTCTTAACTTTGGTAGGGTCTCGTACCTCAGTTATCAATACAAGTTTAGGATTATCTCTCAAAGTCCATTTAAAGTCAATCATGAATGGTTTCACATTGTGTAGCTGATCCTTTCGTTTGGAATTGTCATATTCAATGCATTAAAGATCATTGTTCGATTTTCTCCGTTGTTGAATATGCTTGACTTTATTTATGATTTTTTCCAATTTGGGTTAGCCACCTTCCATCATGTGGTATGAGGCCAAGTTAGTGTGGAAGGCTTGTCTCTATTTTTGGTTATAATCCTATGGTTAGTTTAATGAAGTGTTTATATTTAAAAAAAAAAGATCAATAGAAAGTAAGTGAGAGTGAAATTGACCATGAATTTTTTTATTAAAAAAATTGAAAAAGGAAAGAGAATAAATTAATAAAACTTAGGGCTGACATGGGAATGGGAAGGGATATCATTTGGCCCTTGTTTTAAACCAGCCCAATTCGGCGCATGGCCCACTTGCATTTTTTTTTTTTTTTTTTAATTTCACGTTTTTGAACCTAAAACCTCTCTTATGTAATATCATATACTTGACAGATTCATCCATTTAACATATTACATTTACATATAAAATGCTATTTATTTGTATCTCTCATGTAATATCATATACTTGACCGATTCATCTATTTATGTAGTTATATTTTGATAAAAATTATTTTACAATTTTGATTATTTTTTTGTTTCAATTATTAAGTTTAATCATTTAAATTGATTTACTTTGATTCACTTTTTTTGTTGTTTTTAATTTTAATTACTGATATTTACTAGTTTTAAATTTTATTTAACTAATAAATGAAATAAAATAAAGTTTAAAATCTCCTTTTTTTTTTTTTTGGACATTTTCAAAAAATATAATTATAGATTAATTAAGTATATTTATTTAATTTTTTTAAAATAAGTATATTTATATAACTATACTAATTAAGTTTAGTATAATTTAGGTTATATAAATTTATTTAAATCAATTATTTTGATTTATTATTTTGACCATAATTATTTTAAATATGAAGTCTAATTATTTGAATTATTTTATTTCTTATTTTATCATTTTTATGAATCTACAAAATATCAAATTTTATTTAAATAATAAATTAAATGAATAATATTTTAAATAATATTTCATCAATAATAAGAAAATATATTTAATTATGATTATTATATTAAAAATTATGAAACATCTATTTTTATAAATAAATAAAATAATAAAAATTGCTTCCCTTCCCCATCACATTCCATCCCACTAAAGACTTACTTATCCTCACCTCTCCCAATTTTTACTTAAAAAAAAAATAATATTATTAATTATTTATGCTTTCAATTTTTTCGACAATATATGCATTTGAATTTTATTATATAAAAATAAATATTAATAAATATTCATTTTATTACTCACCAAACATTTATAAACACGTACATTTTTTAAAATGAATATAAATACATATTTATATATGAATCAAATATACCATTTCTCAAAATAATCATATTATTTATTATTTATTTATTTTATTGAGTGAAGCCCATTTTGATATGAGATTTTTAACCTTTTTTTTATTTTTTTTATATAAAAGTTAGGCTAATTTATCATTTTGATTGCTTTTATTAAAATTATTAAGTTTAATTATTTGAATTTATTTATTTTTATTTTTTTATAATAAAAAATATACTAAATTTTAAATTTAATTTAAATAACAAATGAAATTAAATAAAATTTAAAATGATATTACAAAAAATTCAATTATGAATATTATATCTAAAAGATTAAATATCTATTATTTTTATTATATATATAAACATCACATCATCACTCTCCTTTCCACCGAATATTAATTTATTATTACTTTATTTCCCTTCGTTTTTCATCAAACATAAATTTCCTCTCACTTAACTTTTCTTTCGTTCCTCCCTTCTCTTCCGTTCCTTTTCTTTTCTTTCCCGCTGTAGCCAAACATGCCCCTAGTGTCTATCGTAACTATATTCCACAACACAAAGTTAGGACTTAAGTAGTTTCAAACAAAATAATAATAATAATAATAAATAAAGTCAGGACTTTGGTTGTACATTTGTACCCTTCTCCAATTCCCTAGAGATTTTTGGTAATTCAAAGGGTTTGATTGTTTTTGCTAAAAAGCCCAAATAACAATCAAGTTTGGTAATAAAGGGGCCCATCAACATGTGCCTCTGCTTTTCTTAACATGGGCTCCTTGAAATATGGTGATATAATAATAAACAAAAGAATCTCTTTATCTTTTTATCTTAAATTCTAATATTTTTAGTTTTTTTTAAAATAACTAGTATTTGGTTTCTGTCTCCATAAAAAAATAATAATTCAATACAAATGTGTTTATAATTAAGGAATCATTATCTCTAATCTCTTATAAGTTCAATGTAATATTTTAAAAATAATTTAATTTAATTTTTTTTAAATCTTCATTATTTGATTTTAGGTTTATACATTGTGCCTTAAAAAGTATACGTTTACTTACCTCTATTGTGATCATGTATTCTACTTTGTCTTAACTCTTTTAAAGAGTAAAGACTATTTTCACAAATCAACATGGATTCTTTTAATATATTGTATCCTTATTCATAAGATTTTTGAAAAATTATATAAAAAAAAATCATCCAATATAAAATTACTTCAAATCAAGCATGTTTAATTTTAAAGTTTTTATGTCTAACTCACCGAAAAGAAGATGCATCTTGTTGCTATTGGTAATAATTATCAACATTTATAAACTTGTATTAACCTTGACTTACATATTCTCACAATCACAATTATTTCATCATCTAACCAACAAATATATAAATCCAAACATCTTTTCAACATAAATAATCCTTTTATATATAAATGAATGAGAAAATATGTGCATCAACTATGTATTAAATAGCCAACAAAAAAGCATTTCTCAATCAACATATAGTAGTATATGCTTATGATTAAGGAGGCGTTTGGTTGTAGGATAAAGATTAAACTAAGTTGTACGATATGATATAAAATGCAAAAAAAATAATGTTTAAGATGTATATATGACACAGGTGGTTATACTAAAAATAGTTGTTTATGATACATGATAATTGGTAGTGTACTAAAAGTCACTATTTCAAGTGGAGATATATAGGATATACTGAAAATCTACGTTTAAGGTGCATATATGATACAAGAAAGAATAAAAATAAAAATAAAATACAATTTTCATCTTTGAACTTTGACATTTGTTCTATTTTCTAACTTTAGTTTCCCAACTTTGACGTTTGCTTCATTTTAGTTCTTGAACTTTCAAAAATTTAATTTTAATCATTGTGCTTAAAAAATGAAACTTTAAATTGGTCCTTATAATAAATTTGAAGTCAATATTAATCAAAATTTGTTCAATAATATTAATAAATTTAATACAATCAAAGATAAAATCTTTTGAATATATTTTTAAAAATGATAGAGGAAGATCGTGATTTTTTAAAAAAGAAAAACAAACATTGTAGTTTTTTTGAAAAAGAAAAAAAAAAAAAAAACTTTTAAGAACCAAAATTTAAGGGTTTTTTTTTTCTTTTATTTTTTTCTTCAGTTCAAGGCTCGAGATGAGCAAATCTCAAAAATTAAAATTACACATTTGAAAGTTCAAAGATTAAAATTAAATCTCAAATTTTAAGAATTAAAATTGAATATTTAAAAGTTCATGGATAAAAGAGCAATTGCCAAAGTTCAAGACCAAAATAGTATTTTATCCTATAATTATATTTCTAATTTTTAAGGAAAAAAGTTAATTGACAAGACCTTGTCGAGGGATATATCAAATACATTTATAAATTTCAATCTAAAGTTTAATATTTATAATATTTAACAGTGGACCGAGTCGAACTATAGAGAATTGAATAACTTAAGTTCTATCTATTTTTCTTTTTTTTTTTTTTAATTTTCTTATTTGATACGAACTTTTGGGAGGATTTGGGAGAATGAAAATAAAATGATTAAAATAATAAAAGTAAAGGATAGAGATTAAACCTTAGGCATCGAATGGAGGTAAAAACAAGTAACAATGATATTCTTGATCATAGATGAACTAATGAAATAAATTATGCAACAATTTCTACCTAATCGACCTTAACGGAATAACCGGCAAAGCCCCTAAGTAACCTTAGGTCTTCTAATTCACAATTAACTCGATTAGCTGGGTACGATAATGTTCCATACGTCGAGTTAAATAGTCTAATTAGTCCTAATTAGTTGGCGCGACGATGTTCCATACTAACGTAACTAACCGCTTTAACCTCTATGGATTGAATAAGATAAATTAACTAAACTAGGCATGCACTCCTAATTTGACTAATTCATTCTCTTGATTCTTAGGTCCTAACATGCAAACTACATAAATGAAGAGGAAAACTCTACTTCTATGCAAACACGTGACGATTCTATTGTTAGCTAAATCCAACGGTTATACATCTAATTGAAGGCAATAGGTTGTCAATCTATCAACAAAAGAACATATGGTATGAATATGAGCAAGAATCGAAAGATCGAACATACTGGAAAATTCTGGAAAAATATAAAAATCTCACAAAAACAACATTGTACCGTGTTTACAGTTCGAAACATCGTCGAGAGTCTAGCCAATCATCAAAATAATGAAGCCCTAAAGGAAGAGACGAAAAAGTAGCAAAAGACGGTGCTCAAATTTGAGCTCTCTAGCTCCCCATAACCTAAAAATAAGAGAACTGTCTTTTTTATAATGCGGGCAGCTCGCAGCTAACCCTAGGCAGCTACACAATATTTTTATTTTTGCAATATCTTTTTACTTAAGTATCCGATTGACCTCCGATTTATTGAATTGAAATCGTATTTTGATGTAGTTTCTATTGATATCCTACTTGATCAATTTCTTGTAAAACATGAATTTATTAAATATAAAAATTTCTAAAGTAATAAGAAATAAACACATAAAATTTGGTCAAATTTGGTCCATCATCAATAGAGTTTTCCATATCTATATTGTAATTACCATAATATCTATTATATTTTCTTGATAGCGAAGATCAATTAATTGATTTGATAGTTGTAATAGTTTAGAAAGAAAATAATGGTTATTGTCTTTTCAAATAGTTTGTTTCAATTTTGATCAATTAATCAAAATAGTCAAAATATATTTCTAAAATGCAAAAAATTAATGTTTAAGATGTAGATATGATTGATGGTTATTTTTTAAAATCATTATCTAGATTTATAATTAATAGTATCCAGAAAATGAGTGTTTTAGGTAATGATATAATATAAGTAATACTAAAAATTGGTGTTTGAGGTAGAGATATAATATAAAATGAAACAAAGTATATGATGCAATTTTGTTTTACAACTTATAAATGAGTTCCCATGATAAAGATCATTTTAATCAAATTAATTGAATAACATTTTTTTTTTTTTGAAAAATTGGATAATGTTAATGCAAGAAAGAATGAAAAAAAAAAAAAGAATAAACACATGAATATATTTTAAAATTATGGGGATAAAAATATAACAAGTATGAAAATTTATAAAAATTGATTTGTGATGACAGGGAAATAGTAGGTGATTACTTGATTCATGCAATCTGTCCACAATTATCTGAACATCAGTCACATCTCATCTCTTCTCTTCACGTGCAGTCCTATGTGGGACCATCATTTTAAAATGTCCTTTTGTATTTTCTTTTTGGTGGCCATTTTTCATAAAAATCAATCCACAAGTTTTTCTTCTTTCATTATTTTTTTTAAGGGGGGAGGTTAACAAATTCAACATATTAATACTCTCAAATATATGAAAGTTAAATAATAATAAAAGAAATCTTAAAATTAAAGTTTAGTATTTATGGTTTAATAACAACCAAAAAAAGTAGTTTTGTTATTCTAATTGTTGACTAGGTACATGTAGGTTATTACGTATATGTAAATGACGCTTTTTTTAATCAATCAGATAACTCACACATCATTAATCTTATGTGACATGCTTCCTTGAGAGATCTCTGGTTTGAGGTTGCTGGAGAACACTTAAACTAGAATATTCTCCGAACTGTCACGGTGCCACACTTTAGGGAAAAGCCGGTGGTGCCTCGCGTATATGGAGCGAAACTCTGATTTTCTGGTTTTTATATAATTTTTTTTTTTTAAATCATAAGAACTAAATTCGCTAACAATTATCTAGTTTTTCAAACCATGTGCACTAAATTCTAGATTTTAAAATTATATGAACTAAATTTTAACTTTTAGCTAACCATATGGACCAAAATTATAAGTGAAATTTACTAGACTAATCGAATCTATACAATAATAATAAATACGACAACTGTAAGAAAATAGCAAATATAGTCATTGATATTAATAAGTATTGTCACATACTTTCTTATAATACTGATATTAATGAGTATTTATAATACAATATTAAAACATATACAAATAACACTAGTCGGCATGTTTTGTCCTCACTACATATATCTTAGAAAATATTTTGAGGAGGTCACCCTACTTAGGACCACACCAAGTTTTTTAGATCAAAGGACCATACCAAGTTCATCATGCTTAATTGTGAAGTTCTTACAATTGAGCCACCAAAAAGAAATGTGCACATTGTTGGTATAGGTAGTACAAATAAATTCTTTTTAAATCTTTCTTAACCATGACTTCCTCTAATTTAGATGTGCTCTCAGTTCATTCATGTACCCCTCTTAAATTCAGGCGTGAATGGCATACTGGCTTATAATACCATTTTAGTCTTGATTTTTTAGATAAGTTTTATTTTGGTTTCTAAACTTTTAAGAGTTCAATTTTAATTCTTAAATTTTAAAATTTGTTTCATTTTAGTTCTTAAACTTTCAAAATTCAATTTTTATCCTTAAATTTTGAGATTGGTCTATTTCAGTTCCTAAGCTTAAAAAAAAGAAAAAAAAAAAAAAAACTTAAAATTGATCCTTCGATTTTTTTTCTTAAAAAATTTCATTTTTCTCAATAATTTTTTTTTAAAAAAAATGTATTCACATTATATCTTTCATTGTATTAAAATTATTAACATTATTGAACTAAGCTTACAAAAACTAAAATTAGACTTATGGATTAAAATAAAACAAAATTTAAAGTTTAAAAACTAAATTTTTTAAAAGTTGAATGATCCAAAATGAACAAATCTCAAAATTAAGTGTTTTGAAAACTCTATTTGTTTATGGTTTTTAATTTAAAATAAAATCAAATTAGATTGAATTTCGGAAAATAGAAAAACTCAAACTTTTTATTTATTTTTTTCAATTCTTTTCTAAAACATAAATAAAAGAAGATTTTATTATTTTTTGACTATGTATAACAAATGTCTAAAAAAAATATGGAATAATTTTTTGAATATTGATTGTAAATTTTGGAACATCAAACTAAAGAAAATAGAGTTAAATTTTTGGAAAACTTACCGAACTTACCAAACTAAGCAAATTTAAAAAATAATTATAAATACACTCAGTTTAAAAAAAAAAAAATTCAATTAATGAGTATTGTCATATATTTTCTTATAATATCGATATTATTGAATATTAACGATATACAATATTAATATTAATAAGTATTTATAATATAATATTAAAACGTATTAATTATTCCAGATATAAATATTGTCACATATTTTCTTATAATTTTGATATTAATGAATATTTGTAATACACCATACTAATTTTAATGAGTATTTATAATATAATATTAAAACATATTAATCATTATAGATGTAAATATTTTAAAATTTAATTACATATATAATTACAATACAATTTTCCTAATTTTTGTTACAAAGTAAAAACCAAATGCAAGAAATGAGAAGGATAAAATAAAAGGAAAACTAGGTAAATGTCAAAAATTAGAAAATATCTTAAGAGAATGTCTACACTTTTTAAGCTTTAACTAAATGTCTACTTCAATTTTTGTCAAATAAATTATTAATCTGTAAAAATGATATGAACAATTATACCATCAAATTTTATCTCTTTTTATTTTTTTTTAATTATTTAAATAATGATTTTTTTTTTTTTTTTGGTAATAACCAAATGCAAAATATCTTCATATTTAAAAAAAAAAAAAAAAAAAAAAATCTTTTGACCAAAATCATAAAGTTTAAATAATATTTTCAAAGATAACAAAAAAATTGTTGCTGTCATTTTTTAAAATTTAATTATAGCAATATTAATTATATGAAAATGTGATAATGACTAAAATTAAGATTAAAAAATTGAACATACTAAGCTCTGCCATATTGAATATACATGCTTGTGCGACTGGGTTTATTTACATGTATTGTTCCCTCTTTTTTGCATCTCTTGTTCCTGGTTATATACTCATGTGTACCAATACATACTGTCGTGATTTCAGCTGGAATACATGAGTTAGTGTACACACCCGTTTGCAAACTCATTGAACATCCACTACACGTCTCTATCTCCTTGACGATGTAGGTGTATGCTATTATACAGGTTTATGTACATGTATTGTTCCCTCTTTTTTGCATTTCTTGTTCCTAGTTATATATCCATGTGTATCAATATATACTGTCGTGATTTCAGCCAGAATGCATCAGTTGTGTACACACTGTTTGCAAGCCCATTGAATATCCATTCCATGGCTCTATCTTCTGTCATCAATGTGCCATTTGCTTTGTTATTTCAGTATTCGTAAAGAAAAAGATTAGACACTCGATCTTCCGTCTAATTCGAGACATGCAGCGATGATGGATAAAAGTTGAGATATTGTTGGATCTGTGGACGATCTCAACACATATTGTGTTGTCATTGGAATATACATTCGCATCGTCTCAAACTTCGTTAAAAGCAATTGTAAACAACGTTGCTTCCATTAACAAAGAATCGAAGAAAAACAGACAAAACCTTGTGAATATCTTGGCTCAATGAAAATGAAATCCAACAAAAACTCAAGAAATACCTTGGGTGCACATTTGTATCCTCAATCTACAAAACAAAAAATCCTGATCGAAAGTGTGAGCGGGAGTGAGATCGATCTACGATTGAAGAATGTGACAAGTGTGAGATAGAGAGGCAAAACGAATAAAAGGATAAAAAAAAAAATATATAAACCAATGGCCGAGATTGAGTGTTGAAGGATATAGATATTATTTATTTGATTCAAATAATTGATGAGAGTAGATATTTAGAGTATAAAAGAGCAAAAACAATTAAAAAAGTAAAAAAAAATAAAATATTGATAGTTAGATATATCCATTAAATAAGGGAGAGAGTTTCCAAGGTATGTATTTTCTTTTTTATTCCTTAAATTAAGGGAAATGTTGACAATAGGAGTTTTTATTTTGTTATATTTTTTTAATATTAAAAAATGTAAAATAAGAATACTATGGGAATGTAAATATTATCTCTCTTCACCTAATTTTGATTTAGACAAAATTTTAAAGTAAAAAAAGCTCTAAACATTCTCTTAAGATAGTTTCTAATTTTAGCCGTTTACTACTATTAAAAACATTATTTAAATGGCCCATAGATGTTGCCTTTCAACTAAAAAAAATGTTCTTTGAATTCAATTGATCTAATTGGTTGATCAAGAATTCAACTGACAAATCCTTCCAATGAATTTTTTTTTTGTTGAACCGCGTAAATTAGTATCCAACCCATTTGATAATAATAAAAAAAAACAGTACCTTTAACTACTTGAGAAATACACATTTCAAATTCACATAATCATAAATACAATTCAAATGGACTAGTTATAAAAATAGCAAAATTTAGAAAATTACTCATCTTGATTTTTTTAATTACTAACATTTAGAGAAGAGAATTTGAACCTATAATCTAGTAGAAATGCGAAAAGACATAAAGATCCCATACCATAATCATAAAAAACACTCACATCAGCCACCTCGATAAGCATCAATAGATGGGGAAAACATGTAGGGAGAAGATGGTATGATAATGCTAGATTGTAATTCATAAATACAGTTTAATATACTAACAGATAAATAAACTAAACAACAAATTGTACATTAGGGCTCACTGACCTTAACATGGATCATGCTCATTAACAATCTATCCAATCAACAACACAAACATTATAGAACTATGCGTGTTAGAATGCATATGCCGCCTGATGGCCCCCCAAAAAATATTTAAATCTCGTATATATAAATTGAGTTTACTTTAAAAGTTTCAGAATAGCTTTTGACTCAATGGTTCTGGCCTCCCCTAGGTTTGAAATGGCACAAGTTCGACTCTAGAATGCACCTTTGGTACGTTTTCTTTCTTTCTTTTTTTCCTTTCTCCAGTTTCTTTTCTTTTTATATAGTAGTACTTTTTTGGCTTCATTTTTTTTTCTTTGCTTAATATACTTTTATTTATTTATTTATTTTTCTTTTATATTAAATCCATACTATCTTAACAATTTTCCACTTATTTGCTTGGTGGTAGAAATAAGGTTCATAGATGGTTGGTCATATTAAGCACATAAGCAAGGTGCATGGGGGATAACTTTTTATATGATAAGTGTTGGTGGAGAGGATGCGGAATAATGGCTGAAGCACTATTTATAGCAGGTGGTATAGTGTGGTCCAATGTTTGAAGCATATGGCAGTGATATGCTTGTAGAAATAAGGTTCATAGATCATGCATGTTTTGAACTTCATTAGAAGTATTGCTTGTAGACGCGCTATCAGTTACACCTTGTGCTGCAGAATGAGTATCATTTTGAGCATTACCTATGCTCGAGCTATATCATTCACATGTGGAACGTCTAATGTTGTAGGATCAATAGTAGCATCAGAGATTGGCGAAACGGTAGGACGACTATCTGTGTTATGAGTGTTGTTGTCATCAATGCTATCAGCAAAAGGAATGGTGACAGAAGCTGGTTGTGGAAGAACAACATCAGGAAACACATCAACTACTTCAGTCGTAGGTGTAGTCATCTTATGGAACGAGAATACGTCCTCAATAAATTTCACATCTCGAGAAACAAGTATCTGTCGTTTGATTAAGTCATAGACTTTATATCCTTTGTATCCAGTTGGATATCCAAGGAATACACAAGCTGAAGCCCTTGGGTCAAATTTGGATCGATTAACTTGGAGAGTAGAAACATTGCACAAGCATCCAAACGATCTTAAGTCAGTGTAGATAGGACTTTCTTTATGAAGTATGGAGAACGGTGACTTGTTTTCCAGCAAAGGCATGGAAACTCGATTTATTAAGTGTGTAGCGGTAAGAACACATTCTCCCCAAAATTGTGTAGGAACCTTGGATTGAAAATATAAGGAACGAGTTACATTTAACAAGTGTTGGTGTTTTCTTTCAACTACAGAGTTCTGCTGAGGACGTTCAACACAAGAGAACTGATGAAGTGTGCCAGTAATTTAAAAAAACTCTTGGAACTTGAGTTCAGGGGCATTGTCCGATCGAAAGACTTTGATGATTTTGGTAAATTGAGTTTGCACAAGTTTAAAGAATCTTGGTATAATATAAAGGACGTCAGATTTAGCTCTCATAAGGTAAACTTATGTGTAACGTGAGCAATCATCCACTAAGGTGCAAAAATAACGAAAACCATTGTAAGTAGAAACTCGAAAAGGTCCCCATACATCATAGTGAATCATATCAAATGTATGTATAGCCACATTATTATTGAAAGGAAAGCTCAAACGTCTTTGTTTAGCTAAAGGACAGATTGTACAATGACGATCATGAGAACCAGTAATATTGAGTTCCTTTCTCATGAGGTCTAATCTTTGAAAAGATAAATGTCCTAGCCTATTATGCCATGTTGAAACAGAAACATTACAAGCAAAAGAAACAACTATATGAGGCAGCAAGTATAAACCAAATTGCACTTTAGCCTTGCCAATCATTTACAAACTCTGCTTGTCCTAAATTAAGCAAGATTCACCATTGAATGTCAAAAAATACTTATTTAAGGCAAGTAAACAGCTGACTGAAATCAAGTTGAAAGAGAAACTTGGTATATACATGAGATCAGTAAGTATCAATCCTTGATGGATTTTAACATCTCCAATATATTCAACAGAAACTTGAAATGATGTTGGCAAAGTTACAGATAAACCATGAACTCGACGCCAAGATCGAAACAAAGCAGAATTAAAGCAAATATGTCTTTATGCACTAGAATCTATTACCCAATTGACAGAATTCAAATCTTGGTTAGAAAGAGCAGAAAAAATACCTGCTGAATGTGTTAGAACACCAACAGTTTCTCCCTTTACAGACTGCATTTGGAAGTTCAAGAATTCAACAAGTTGAGTGCATTGAGGTTAGACAAAAATTGTGGAGGATCAGCTTGAGTAATAGCATTTGAATTGACTTAAGACGAACTAAATGTCTGTTTTTCTGGATTTCGAGTCTTGAAACCCGGAGGGAATCCATGGATCTTGTAGCATTTCTCAATAGTGTGCCCAATGCAGTGAAAATAGGGGCGATCTTTCCTTCGATTAACAAATTCTTTTCCTTTCTTAATCGATTCAGGAACAACAAGAGCAATTGTATCTGAAATAGAAGAAATTTGACTTACCAACCTTTGTCCCTCTTCTTGAACAATGAGAGAAAAGACTTTGCTGATCGTTGGTAATGGCTCCATTAGAAGGATCTGAGTGCGAATCGCAGCATAGGACTCACTCAATCCCATGAGGAAGATCATTTTGTATTCTGTCTGTAGTTGAGCATCGATCGTTTTCCGTGCACCGCAAGTACATTCATCAATTGACCGTAATTCACATAGATCTTGCCAAATCGTTTTCATCTTGGTGAAGTATTCCTCAATCAAACTACTTCCATTTGCAGTAGTGACAATTTCTTTACGCAATAGATAGATTCGCGGCCCATTACTTCCAGCAAATCGCTCTTTCAATTCATCCCAAATTTCTCTAGAAGATCCTAAGTAGACAATGCTTGCAGCAATATTCTTGGAGACTGAATTGATTAGCCAAGATGTTATCGAATCATTGTTACATTTCCAGGCTGCAGATAATTTCCCTTTCTCTGGTTTCTTGATGTCGCCGGAGAGAAATCCATCCTTGTTCCTACTGGATAGAGCAATTAGAACAGCCTTTCGCCAGGAATTGTAATTTCCGGCACCTAACGAGAGTCGCTCAATTGCTGGAATGCATGTAATACGGGCTGAAATTGGACGCAACGTCCATTGAATCGTTGAAATCGGACGCAAGGTTCGTCAGATCTTCACTAGTCGTTGCTTCTTGGTTCGCCATTGGAGACCAGAGAAAGAAAGCACGAAAATGGCGAGAGAGAAGACGAAATGACCTAGAAGAATAGACCCCTTGGGCTTTCTGATTTGCGCGGGAAACTTCTATTTGCGCTCTGATACCATTTCAATATTAGAGGAGAAGAATCTACTTAATTTTTATTAATGAATCCTCTTAAATAGACATGTACAAAGAAAGGAACTAAGTACACTTATGCTAAGTAGGGTGCTTTTGGTTCGGTTTTTGTCGATTTTGTGCTAAACCGACAACCGAACCGATATCTTCGGTTTTCTAAAAATGGATCTGATCCAATGTCCAATAAAGTATAGAACCAATAGTTCGGTTTTCAATTGGTTTGGTTCAGTTTTAGATTCGATCCAATGTCCAATATTTTTTAATATATCAAAAACAACATTTCTAACTAAAAAAAACTTCTCCAATTTTCTTTAA
>JBBMKA010028671.1:0-25241 GCA_037833695.1 Sechiopsis laciniata
GATGCTACAGTTGCAGGTACGCTGCTTGTCTTAGATCACTATGCCTTTGTATTGTTTGATTCGGGCTCGACCCACTCATTTATATCTGATTCCTTTGTTAGACAAGCTTGTTTGGAACTCGAACCTTTAGGGTTCAAGCTGTGTGTTGCAACTCCTTTTGGAGTAAGTATGTTAGCCAGCGAGAAAGTTAAGAGTGGCCGATACAGGTATCCGAAGAGCTTTTAGAAGCTACCCTCATAGTCTTGCCTATGAGTGGTTTCGATGTCATCATTGGTATGGATTGGTTAGATGAGAACCATGCAATGATAGATTGTCTCCAAAAGGAAGTCGTGTTTAGACCGCCCAGGAAACAGAGCTTCAAGTTTCGGGTGTCCAGAGCGGAGTGTGTCCGCCGATGATTTCAGCAGTGAAAGCCCGTCGTTTGATAGCTCAAGGAGCTTGGGGCTATCTTGCAAGGTTGTCAAGTGAAGACAAAGCTTCGTTGTCTGTTGATAAGGTACCAGTGGTACATGAGTTCACAGATGTTTTCTCTGAGGAGTTACCAGGTTTACCCCCGCAGAGAAAGGTGGACTTTACCATTGAGCTTGAGCCAGGGACTCTCCCTATCTCCAAACCTTCGTATCGGATGGCGCCAGCTGAGTTGCAAGAACTCAAGGTACAGTTGCAGGAGATGCTTGACCGAGGATTCATCCGCCCGAGAGTGTCCCCGTGGAGAGCACCTATTTTGTTTGTTAAGAAAAAGGATGGATCGATGCGCCTGTGTATAGACTATCGAGAGCTGAATTAAGTCACAGTGAAGAACAAGTACCATTTACCGCGCATAGACAACTTGTTTGATCAGCTTCAGGGAGCTTCAGTGTTTTCTAAGATTGACTTGAGAGTAGTGCAACTGCGTTTGTCCGAGAAATCGGCCAAACCCACGCTTGTACCCCGTCGATTAGTCGCCGTAACATCTTAGAAATTGGTTGAATCACGTCGGAGGCGTTTTCCTCATTCAATTTAGCCTCAGACTCGCCAGAAATAGCTCGCAAACTCGTAAAGAGGAAAGAAAAAAAAGCACAAAGCGTTGTTTCTGCAGCAACATACCTGTGACCCGCAAACCCGACCCGAAAACCCGCGCATGAGCCCACCTGCTACTCCCTAGACCCGTTGACCCGCCCGCTGACCTGGTTCGTGACCCAGCTTGAGGTATAAGGCTGCTATGCTATTGTGGGTTTTTATTTTAAATTGGAATGCATATTGGGCTGCTAGGAATTGTTGGGCCTGAATTAAAAAAAAAAAAAAGGGGTGAAATAAGAAAATGGCTAAATTTAGAGAACTTATTAAACAAATGACTACACCTATTTAGACTTTAAGTTAATGTCTAAAAGTGATTTCTTGAAATTAATTAATTGATTAATTAAATTGTAATGTACTTTTATACCCTTACAATTACTTTTTTTTTAATTTGTTTAATTTTAGATTCACTCCCAACCACTTACCAAATCTAACAACTAAATCTAATATTTAAAAATAATACTCACCAAAATCAACAACAAACAGCCTAAAATTGAAATCAAATCTAATTTATTTAAAATTGGATTCTCCAATAAGGCAAATCAAATTTAGTTTTTAAAAATAAGAAACAAAAATCTTTAATCAAAATAGTTGATCTTTTAATTTCACAATTTTTTAAAATTCAACAAAGAAAAAAAAAATTGAAATAGATATTTTTAAAATTTAAAAACTGGAAACTATTGGAAGGTCTATTATACATATGCGTGCAACCTAATACATCTTAGGCGTAAATGTAGAATAATGAAAATTAGAATAAAACTTGTACAGAAAAAAAATGGAAATAACATACCTGTAAGAGTTGTATGCAACCTTCTGCCTACGTTTGTTGCAAAACGTACTTTGATGCAAGTAGATGTATGAGTATGTACACTTATCTAAAGATTGCGAAAATAACCACAAGTAAAGTTTCACCACACATATTGTTCCTTACCAAATGTTATTTTATAGGTAAAAAGAATATCATCAACTTTAGAATGAATTTTTACACATCATGTACATTTGTGTGTACACTAGTACAACTTTTGCAAGGAGTTGCTTGAAAAGTTGTTCAACTGTACATCTATGTGTATATGAGTATGATTTTTTCCAGGATGCAATAGTTGTTGTATATGCAACTTGTAAAATCATTATACATCCACTATACATCTGTGTCTTTCGTTGTACTACTGGTTATCTTAGACTTTCGTCGATCGCAATTATCGTTGCAATGGAGGATTCTTACTAAAACAGTCCTAAAACGGTTCTTACTCAACATACATGGTTCAAATACAGTTATAAAAAGAAATCAACTGATAGATCGAAAGACTTCAGTTATTCAATAGAAACACAATTCCACAAAATAAAGTTTAAACACAGTTCGAGCCTTTAGCTAGAGATTATTTAAAACATCTTAAAACATGAAATCCAGGTAAAGTAAAGCCTATCCTGCATGCTGAAATAAACAAATGCAAATGTGAACAGCGGATACCCATGATCATGCAGCTCCTCCTCTAGCCGTCCCGGTGCTGTGCCAAGTTACCTGGTGGAAAACCATAGAAATAAAGGTGAGTACAAAGGCACTCAGTAAGAATCCCCAGTCGGGGTACAGTACGTAAGTCACATCATCTAGCATCCTAGCATACAAGAAAGTCAAACAACCGAGCAGGCAATCTCACAACGAATAAAATGACAATAATCTCAAACCTCGAGAGTCTCTAAATCTCGGCTAAAATGATCAGCTCACTATGCTGATCCGGGACACTTAGGAGAATACCCAAGTGTCTGGCTCTAAACTGAACGGAAGGGTGTACTGACGTACTAGCCCGAGGGAGCTCTCCTCCCGGCATCTAATGCGGATACGTGCACATAGCATGCTGCTGCAAAGCAGATAAATGTAGGCCTACACAAACTATACCAGTACAAGTAAGCATGCCTAAAACTCAGAAAGGTGTCCACTGATCCACAGTAGGTGAGAGGCTCTCGGCACCTTACTGTGACAGCCTGTTCACACCAACGCTTGAAGCAAAGGTAGTCCCAAGATAGGCTTTCACCAAGGAAAGGACCCCACTCTAGTAGGCCACATACTAGGCTTCTGCCGGAGTGGTAGCTACTCCACGTCTGGTTGCCGAGTGTACGGAATCTGTCCTCATAAAACCCGACCAATGGAGACACGTACGTTGGTCCACTCTCAGCCTCTAGATGATGACAACCTGATAGGAACTAGCTAAGAGTAACGAACCCTAAATCTAACAGAGTACCAACAATAGTATTGCACACTAGGTCTATCAGAATACCAACATTCAACATACAATATAACAGCCACAGCAATCAAATTAGTACAATATAGGGTACAACGATCTACATGCCAGGTCCTATCAGATAAGTCACAGCAAACCTATCCACTAACACATGCTCATACAACAGAAACCAGCAAAACAAGAGTTTATCCGCTAACATGTTCATTAAGCAGTAACAAATAAGCAAGAACCTATCCATTAACATGTTCATTAAGTAGTAACAAATAACTAGGAAACCTATCCATTAACATGTTCATTAAGTAGTAACAAATAACCAGGAAACCTATCCACTAACATGTTCATTAAACAGTAACAAACAACCACGAAACCATCAATGGCAAGCGCAGGGTCCACACAACCCCGACAAGAAATCTTTACCATTAAGTAGAACAACAAATGGAATATATACTCCTTGAGCTGCAAATGGCCAACCACGAAGAGAACACAACCTAACAGTGAATAATTAAGTGGTTAACAACCAGCAGCTAATTAATTTCCTAGGCTAACAAACCAACAGGGCTCGACAACAGGGGTTACCCAAACCGAAGGCAAGCTTGGCAACAAGGCTGCTCTGTAAGGACACGATAGCTGCGGGCGTGCGTGCGGGTTTGGCTCGACGGGTGTATGCAGGCTGCAGCGAAGGCGAGGGCGAGGCTCGTGGCTGGCTGCAGAATGGGCGAGAGCGAGGCTTGCAGGGCTACGATCAGCGAAGCAATTACAGGTGAGTGCGTGTGGGATCGCGAGGTAGCGATCGGTAAGGCTGTGGCTTGATGAGACGGGCGAGTTGTGCAAGATCGCGACAGTGATCGGTAGGCTGGCTTAGCAAGGTGATCTAGCATGGGCGACGGCAAGGCGAGGCCGGGATCGACAAAGGGCTCGACGGTGGGGCTTGCCTCAGGCGGCTGCAATGGTGATTAAAAAAGGGAAAGAGAAGAGGTGAAGAAGACGATTGAGAGGGAGAAGGGGTCGATTCTCTCTGGCTCTTTTGATCGATCGAAATGTAGAGAACCATTTTTTTCTTTTAATGATAATTGACCTCTTTTAACCAAAAACTCCTTTTACTCAAAACAAAACCTTTTCCTTCCAATTGCAAATCTCACCCTGATGTCCTGCAAAACACAAAAATGGCCCTGATCTTAGAAAAAGCACGAACAAACCTAAAGCTTAATAAATTACTAAACCGGCCCTAGGGTAATTGACCAAAATGTCCCTAAAGGCTAAAATTACCCTAACGGCCCAACGAAGCAACCGAAATAACTAAGAATCATACCTGAGGAATTGGGATGAAAACTTGGGCTGTTAAACCTTGAAGGATTGAGTACCAATGTTGTGTCGTAGATGATGACGCCATTGGCAACAATGACGGTGACTCTATTACTCCATAGATAGCTAGTAGTTCCGTTGCACATCTTACTCTGTTTTATTATTTTTGTAGAAGTAGTTATAGTGCTTTCTTAAATATTAATCCACAAGTTCTTTGTTTCAGAATTGATCTCCTGTAAACTCTTTATGCGTTGGTTAAGACTTAAGAAAGTAGGGAAGTTAAGTAGTATGGCTAGTTAATTTAAAGATAAAGTAAAGGGGGAAAAAGAGTAAGAACAGCGATTGTATTAACTATTCACGAGTCGACGACCATCCACTTGTGATTGCTTAGCATTTGCCTTGGAAAAGGGAATGTTAAGGGCTTAACCTCATCGTGATCACTAGGTAATACTTAGTCTTAAGTATTTTTAGAAGGGTGTTAGGAATAACCATCTCACTAGCTGCATAGGCAAGGCTTGTGCTTAAAAGTAAACCTATGGGCATTGTATCGGCAGGTTGCAGTCAATTACTCAGGAAGGGGACCTGAAGTTTGGTTCAGTATGTACTGATTTTCTCATGACAACTTAACTTACTTTGAATTAATTCTTACTACGAACCTCTCTTCATTAGTTAATTCATATAGAATTAGGGAGCATAGTTAATTTGGATTTCAGATAAAGCATAATTGTGGGTGATTGGTTTTATAATGTTGTAATTGAATTAAGCATGCATCGGCTCGCTACCCACGTATGCTCACCTCCAGCTTACTCGAAAGAGGAACCTGGCGGAAGAACCAGCAGATTACATTTAGTATGGTGCAAAGTCTTTAGCACTATTAAATGGGGTTAAAGTTTAAACACGCTAGTGTGTGCGAAGCCCTGAGCCTAATCATGCGGAACTGCAGCGGAAGCTAAGTTCTTCCGTTGCAGTTCCGCACCCTTGAATGAGGAAGTATTCATTTGGATGGGAAGATTTCTACATCACCATGTAACACATCTATGCTTTTTCGTAAATTTTGTTAACTAAGCAGCATTAGCATTCTCATCAACATAAGCATTAGCATTAGCATTTTCAGTTATTCGTTAGTCCATCAAAACACCAAACCTTTTCAATCTATTTTTGTTCTTTACAATTTTTTACCCTTAATCTATATCAATGCGCTTCAAATTCCCCGTGGGATCGATAAATTCATAGAATTATTACTTGTTGCAATATCCAACCGTGTATACTTGCGCGTAAGTGATTTTGAGTTACACTTAGCATAAGTTGACTTTGAATTAGTTACTAAACATTATATTAACACCGAAATCGCACGGTCATAAGGGCCTGAGGTGGTTTTCTATAGAGCGACGTGTAGTTAGTGAGAATATCACTCTAGTAGTGTGGTGTGCAGTAAGTGGTACCCTTTAGTGTGGTGTATGTTATATGCGTGTCTTTGTAGTGTAGGGTGTCAGCTAGGTTCCAACTAATACATGATGAATGTACTTTTGGGGTCGTATGTCCATATGTGTTTAGCGCTCCAATTGTGGAAGTTAGTGAGTAGATAGTTGCACTCTAGAGTAGAGTACATCATATGCATGTCAATTAGTATGGAGTGTGGCTTAGTGGTTGACAGTTGTGAGATGTTGAGTAGCATGAATATGGCTAGTTCTTGTTTGGAAGTTACTAGTGTGACTTTTTTAGCTTCTGCTGATGAAAGGTAGTTTACTACACATGAAAGCTACTTACTTTATATGTATATACTCACTCCTTGTTATGATGTTGTCCCTAACAAGTTTTCTTTGAGGTAGAAGTGACAAGACCTGGATGTGATCGATGGGTTATGCGAGGTGACAGTTGGTCCAAAGTCATGAACCTAGTTTTTAACTCGTTATATATAATTGTTGTTTTTTGTAAAATACCTAGAAGTTTTAGAAGTGTTACATTATCAACATTTTCATATTTTTTAAATTCAACAATAAACGATGGTGAAAAGATTTAAATTCAACATTTTATTCATGAATACATTTATACTAATTGAACTATTATGGGTGTGTTTGAGGGAAAATGAGAATTAGGAGGAGAATAAGAAATAGAATGATTATTTGTGTTTGTGGTGAAGAGAATGATCATGTGGGTTTGAGGTGAAGAGAATGATTATGAAAAAAATAAAATAATGAGTATAATGAGAGTAAAAAATAGTGATGTGATGTATAAAAAGTTATTTGGAAGAGAATAAACAAAGTTAGAAGGAGAACGAAAAAAATGTGATTTTTGAAAAACATGATTATGGTGGAAATGGTTTCTGGTAGCCCAAACATGGAGAATCATCCTTATTCTCATTCTCCTCGTTATTTTTGGTGGCTCAAACACATCCTATACATATTCACATCCATATTTTTTTATTTATCTTTTAGGGCTTGTTTGGCCCACAGGTATGGGTCGGTAAGATTTTGATCACTGCCCATACCCGCATTTGACCCACGAATATACAAATGGCGGCCACATTTCAAATGAAAATTGTGCCAGCATTTTGAAGACCCCTTCCGTCATTTATTTTATTCCTTGTTTTTTATTTTCATTTTCCCAAATTCTGTTTTTTTCTCCAACAAAGCCAATATATTTTATTTTTTTTATTCATTTGTTTTCCATCTTGGGTTAACTTTTTTTTTTTTTTTTTTTTTTCATTATGTTTAAACTGTAAATTTTCTAATTAACTGAATTACTACCCAACAATGAAATCATCACGCTACTAACCTTTCAATTTAATCTTCTTTTCTTATTATATCATAATTAGCTATTAAACTTTGTATTTAGTAATATATATCAAAGATTAAATATGTTCAAAATGCATACCTAAAATTTGAATTTAATTTAATTATTTAAAAAAAATAGAATTTAGTCTTTATATTTTAAAAGAAATTTGAGTTTATTCTTGACAATCTTTTTCTTTCCATCAATTAATGCGATAGATAAATTGATTTATCACCAACAAGAATTTAATTAGTTTATCAATGGACTTGAGATTATATTTAAATCTTCCCCTCTATTAATTAATAGAATAATCAAATATTTTTATATTGAACAGCAAAACATTTCATAAGTAATATTTTTGAAAAATTATACAATTAAATTTTTTCCCATAAATTTTAAAAATATGTTTGTATTTTTATAATTTTTGGATTAAAATTAATAACATTATTGAATTAATTTAAATGAAAAATAAGTTAAAATTTATCATAATGACCAATTTGTTATTTAAAAAAGAAATACCATATTTGATATTTCACTTATACATGCACTTCAAACACTGACTTTTATTATACCTTCATATATACGTTGCACCCTAAATACTGACTTCTAATATACCTTTTTATCATACATTCACTCCAAACACTTATATTTTATACCACTCCTATAAAATCTTTATCATACTATACCATTCTACAAAAATTTTACCCAGCAAGCCAAACACCCCCTTCGGCTGTGTTTGGGCTTTGTAGTTAATGGCTGAAGTGGAACGGGCTTAACTTAAGCCCATGTTTGGGTTTAGTACTAAACAACCGCTGGAAGTTCAATTTGAAGCAGATGATAATAGCCCAGTTAATCTACGTGGTTGATCCGCGCAGTTGATTTGCGTGAATGACTCGTCCTGCCCTCCAATCTAAAAATCGTGCGTTTCAACCATTGTAATGTAACTTTTGTGGTATTTATGAAATATTTTATTGCTATGTTATATTCTAATTTCTAATTAAATTATTTATTTAAAATATAAAATATTGAGAATGTAAAATTAGAAAAGTTCATACCATAACAGAACCCAACTTTTTTTCTTCATTATAGTTTCTGCCATTTATGGATCTTGAGTTTTCCAAATTAGAATATTGAATAATAAATAAATTTAATAAATAATCAAACTCTTTTTTTTTTGTTGATTTTAAAAATAATATATTTATTTATTTATTAAAAATAAGAGTATATATATATATATATATATATATATATATATGTTTGTCATAAATAATTGGTTGGTAATGATTACTTCTACCACTCTTTAACACCAAACTCCAAACGAGTAGTTAATCACTCAACCACTACTAACTCCAATCTTCAAACGAGTAGTTGATTATTCTTATCACTCTTAACACCTATCCACAAACAAGTAGTTAATTACTCCTACTACTCTTAACATCAATTTCCAAACAAGTAGTTAACAACCATTAACCAGCATTAACTCTTCAACTCCACTATTTTGTACAAAAAACAAACAAACCCTTAACATCAATTCACATCCATACTTTCATCTACTCTTACGTTGCTAGTGGTATACGTAGTGAACATTTGGTACGATCCATTACGTCAAAGTGCAATAACAGGCGGACAGAAAATGGAATGAGAATGCGGCGGCGTGGTACACAGGACAGGCCCACCGCCACCCAACGTAATCCTTTTCTTTCCATTTTCTTCCTTTCTTTATTTCCCCCAAAAAATAATAATAAAGATTGGAAAGGAGATGGAAAATGAAAAGATAGCTATGATTCACGAGCCACTCCCCGCTAACTGTGGCGCTAAATCGCCCGTTCCTCTTTCTATTTTTAGGTTTGATGGTTTTTCATTGTAATCATATATTCATCTGTTCGTCTCTGTTGTGTATTTCTACGCGTTCGTCTCCGTTTCTGACGTTGCAGATTTCCCGGGCCGCGTTTTTCGTTCATCTTCGCCTCCTTAGATTTCCTTTTTAGTTTTGCTTTCCTTGCTTCTGGGTGTGGAGTTTTGCGCCGCTGCTTTGCTTTGCATTAGGGTTTTCTTCTCTTCCGATTCGGAGGAGGAGACGACGATGCTTCTCCTTCTGTTTCTCTGAGAACAATAAATTTCAGCTTCACGGCCAGTGATTGGCTAGGTTCCTTTTGTTTAATTCAGAAATGGCGATTTCTTTTGCGCTTCTTCATGTTTGATGGGTTTTTGATTTGGGTTCGTGCGATATGAGTTGCTTTTCTTGTATTAGTCCTCGCACTAAAGATGGGAGCAGGGTCGAAATCGATAACGGTGTTCGATTTGAATCTCGGAATTCTCTTAATTCCTCAGGTTTGTCTTCTTTTCCTTTCTGCATTGGGTAAGGATATAATGTTGTAACCACGCTGTTGGTGTTGATAATTTTACTTAAATTTGTACTTCTACAGTGTACATTTTGGTAATAATCTTACTGTCCATTAAAATTCAGGTACATGGAGGGGAAACGAAGCTCAGAGCAACAGTGAAAGCCGTTCGAAGGGGAGTGCTGCTGCTCGTAGTTTCACTTTCCGTGAACTCGCCACAGCCACAAGAGGTTTCAAGGAGGTGAATTTGCTTGGAGAGGGTGGTTTTGGACGCGTTTACAAGGGACGTTTGGAAACAGGACAGGTATAGTTGCATGACAATTTGTCAGCTTGCTATAGCCATGTCGTATTGTTGGGGGCAATTTTGTGCATTTGTGTTTTTTTATATGGCTGAGAAGATTTAAACCTCCTGAACTTGTGGGTTTTTGTTTTTAGCTAGTTTTCCAATTTTTACCTGGCTTATTCAGTTGCACCATTTGTTCTTCTGGGCAGATTGTTGCCGTTAAACAGCTTAATCGTGATGGACTTCAAGGCTTTCAGGAATTTGTTGTGGAGGTCCTCATGTTGAGTCTGTTGCACCATCCCAATCTTGTCACCTTGATTGGCTACTGTACTGATGGAGACCAAAGGCTTTTGGTTTATGAGTACATGCCCATGGGAAGCTTGGAAGATCACCTTTTTGGTAAATGTTTTCTTTTTGCTGTTTGCCATGTTTGTTTTACAATTTTTAACTTATATTTTTATATAAACTCATTTTATGTTATTGGTTTCTATCAGGAGCCATGTCTTCTTTTTTGCGAGGTCTATTATCTATTTGAAAGATTATATCATATATTTTCTCATGGTTCAAAAACTTAACTGAGTCAAGTCAGTTGTGGTATTTATGTTCGTACCTAAAGATACATGGAGTATGTGAGGAATTTGGTCCGACTTGGATGAAGTTGGCCATTGACCTCGTTCAATCAGCCAAGTCACTGATAACTCAACTGATATATTAGTCACTGAAACATATTTATAATTTTTTTGCTGTGTTTATATGTTATTTATTATAATTGGCTTATTAATTACATTTTTTTGGAGTTCAATTTTCATTTAACCTTTTTCAATATATAAATGCAATAATAATATGGTCTATATCCAACTTAGCAAGATAGCAAGTAGTATCTATAGGTTGAATTATGATGTAATCTTATTCTATACTTTTTTCTAACCTTATTTTATTGTTTTCATGAAAACTTCAAGTTGTCTATCTATCTTCTTGGGTTATTAGCCCATTATGAAAGTCACTATATCATTCATCTTTGGACCTTTGAAGTCAATGGTTGTTACCATGGCTTTGAGCTGTAGGTTTTCTCACCTCTCTTGGATGATAGGTTTATGCCATCAGTTTTGTTATCTCATGACTCCAAAATGTCATGGAAGATAAATATGTTTGATTTGTTAATTATGAAATTATCATTTTTCATTTATGGAGGGGGTATGCTGTTTTTCTGTCAAGTTTTTGCCTTTATTGTATAGTTATTGGTTTTGAAAAATAAATGTCTCACACCATAACTGTAAATTTCCATCTAAAACTTTTTTTTGTGAAGCTAAATTTCCATCTTAAACATTGACTGGTTATGAAGTTCAATGATGTAAAATGAATGTCTTCTTTTCCTCTTAATTAGTCTCTTCTTTGAATCCTTTGATACTGTTCATTATGCCAGTCTACCTGGATGTTAAAAAAGTATTAACACGATCACCATCAGGTATAATTAGAAAAGCAGACGGCTAATTTATTGTACAATTCAGTTGATAGCCACGCCTCGTCTTCATAATAAATCCATAATCATTTGATGTTTTATATTTGTACTGAAAGATAATGGTTTAATATAGATCCAATAAACGAAGTAAAGAATCAATTCATTTTGTTTTTTCAGTTTTGGGTATTGACAAAGAGCCACTGAGTTGGAATACGAGAATCAAGATTGCAGTTGGTGCTGCTCGAGGTCTTGAGTATCTCCACCGTAAAGCAAATCCTCCAGTCATTTACCGTGACTTGAAATCTGCTAATATCTTATTGGACAATGACTTTAATCCAAAGCTTTCAGATTTTGGACTAGCTAAACTGGGACCTGTTGGTGAAAATACTCATGTTTCAACCAGAGTCATGGGAACGTATGGATATTGTGCTCCAGAGTATGCCATGAGTGGCAAATTAACACTTAAATCTGATATTTACAGCTTTGGTGTGGTTCTGCTTGAGCTTATCACCGGGCGTAAGGCAATTGATACTACAAGAAGACCAGGGGAGCAGAACCTAGTTACTTGGGTTAGTAATTTAATAATTCTATTTCTCAAAGATTCTATACCCGTCCCACACGGACCACACGCCTTTTTATATTTTGTAGTACCACTTTTTGTGCATGATTTTTTTTTATCTTTGTTACACGATCCCTTCAACTCACTGATTTGGTATTTGGGCTTATTGCATAATTTTGTCGTCTTTTGGCATTCCCTACCATATACTCTGGGGTGATTGGATTTTGGAGTTTGGGAGAGGAGAGGAGAGGAAGAGGAAGTGGAGAGGAAGTGGAGTGATTTAGAAGGATGAAGTATTTGTTTGGGAATTGGTGTTTTGGAGAGGAGATGTTAGAAATTTTTTTGGGGGATTTGTGTTTTGGAAATGAAATGTTGAAAAAACTTTTTTGGGGATTAGTGCTTAAGAGAGAAGATTTTTATTTTATATTAATTTTTTATTGTAATGAAGTTTGATTTGAAGTTTTATAGGATTAAATAAGTTTGATGGGATGTGAGGAGTTGAGAGAGGTTATGATGTACAAAAAACAAACACGGGATTGGGATACCTTCCTCTCCTCTCCCCTCCCAACCCTTAAATCCGATCACCCCCTGTATATTTTGAGAGTTAGTATAATTGGTGATAGATAATTTTTTTCATCATTTTCCATATGATTTTCAGTCCCAACCTTTGCTGAAGGACCACAGAAAGTTTGTGCAATTAGTCGATCCCCTGTTGGAAGGACACTTCCCTCTTCGTTGTTTGCAACATGCAGTTGCAATTACTGCAATGTGTCTTCAGGAACAACCATCATTTCGCCCTCTTATTAGTGATATTGTTGTAGCACTCGAATATTTGGCCTCTCAGAGTTATTTTCAAGATCTACGCAATGGTAGGACTTGCAGTTCATCATCACAATCATCACCTTCACAACAGACTGGACATACCAATGCTCAGGAATCAAATTCGTGAAAATTGTTAAGCCTCTGTTTGGAGGTTGCTGCATAGAAGTTTCTGAACAAGCCATGTAAGGAGTCTGACATATTGGGTTTCGTTTAAAGCATTGCTCATCTTACTATTATATGCATGTATTACCTACTCTTGCATGTACGTTAATGTAATGTTCAAGAGGAAGCAAAACTAAAAGAAAGGTATCTTCGGAGAAAGAGGGAGAGAGAGAACTTTTAATGGCTTTCTCACTTTGTTTTTCTTTCAATTTGGATAGTTAAAATTTTAAAGGTAACCATTTGGTTTTTTGAAAATTAACCCTTTAAATTCTACTTTCACCTCTGAACTTCTTGTTTTTTACCTCAAACTGTTGCCTATGTTTTAAAAAAGCAGGCCAAGTTTTGAACACTAAAAAATAGTTTTGAAAACTTTTTTTTGATAAGAAATGAAAACATCTCCATCAGTTATATACAAGTTTGTAGCAGCAGTAGCTCTAGGGAAGTTGAACATCCAACTAATGATCCTTAAAGGAGAGGGCTTGTGCATTCGAGCGATTATCTCATGAATGAGCTACACATTCAGGAGATGTACTCATATTTCAGGGAATCGCCATCGGATTTAGCCAAAGGAAGCAGTAAATCATGACCCATCCCAAGCGCTAGATGGTGATGTGGGTGGAGGAGATCAGCAGTCCATCGCCAATAAGATCTGCGATAGATGGAGGCGAGTCACCAAAGCTTTATAAGTAGCACTGCCTTGGTCACTTCATTTGTGGAGAAGAGGGTGTTGATGAAGAGAATCACTGGAAAAAGGTACATTATGACAACAAACTTGCATTCTTTTCCTTCACACAAACCGAATCTCTTGTTCGACACTTGGTCTGCATTGATGTTGAGGAGCAGCTGACAGGTGTCGTGAAACACACACAAGATCTGAAACAAGTTGCCATCTGCTGGAACCAAGGGGAGTTGCTGCTGCTTGCATGGTTTTCACTACACACAACACACATTCAACAACTGACCAACATCAGAGTCGAGGAACAACAACATGTTACCTCGATACTACAACTACTTAAGCTAAAGCAACCAAACCTGTGTGGGACTGCGAAGCCCTCTAAAAAGACTTGAATCGGTTTGTGTGAACCGAATCAATATGGGTGGACCGGTTTGGTTCAAAACATACCAAATCGGTAAAAAAAGAAAACTAGGGTTTCGCCAGATGTGTCGCTTTCAAGAAGAAATCCATTCCCGCCATGTCAATACATCGGAAGCAAATGCAGAAACCTATGTTCGAGGGGTGTTGCAAGAACATGAAGAACCACTAAATCTGACCAAATGAATTTCGGCCGAGTGTCACCTTAACTGTGCAAGCCTCGTGAATCCCAGATGAAAGAGTGGTGCTAGAATCACTCAAAGGCCAGACGGTCGTCGAAGGCTTGCACTATGTTTTTTAAGAAGTGGTGATCTGAGTCCATGATGGATGTCGGCCAGATTTGCAAAGATAGCTCAATTCCGTGCTTCTTTTCTGTCAAAGATGTGTGATGGAGGAGAGAAGGGGCATCATGTCTAGTAGGATGATTGTGCCAATGTTCCTCCTCTGGTGCCAAAAAGAGTGGTGGAAGTTTGTTTGAGAGAGTTTGGAGAGAGAGTCGGAAACATGATAACGATTGTAGAGAATTTTGTTTTTGAAAACTTTGTTTTTAGAATTTGGCTAAAAATTCAAATATTTTTTTTGCAGAAGATGAAACTCACGGTAGAGAAATTGACCACCAAAAACTTCCTTTCCGACACGACCATCCCTCTAGTGTTACCACCCTTCCCTCCTCTCTTCCTCAGATGTTTTCTTTTCGGGCGCTAGGGGGAACTCTATTGACCTCTAATAAAATTTTGGCTATTGATCTTCCTCTTCGTTTCTTTACACTTCTTGGCCCCTTCACCACCATTGAGCTATGTGTGGGTCTTGATTTTCTTTCAGCTTCCTTTCTCTTGGAAACATATTAGCCTCGAGTGTGCTGGCACTTTAGATCTCAGGTTGTGACATGAAGAAGAGATAGTTGTGGCTTCATTGTTCGAATGGCTACTCGAGTCTCGAACAATTACAACTAGCATTTTCTTATAGATCTGGCCTACTCCGACGCTAGGGGGAACTCCATTGACCTCTAAAAACGTTTTGGCAACCATCTTCCACTTCGTTTCTTTACATTTTTTGGCCCATTCACCACCATGGAGCTATGTGTGGGTCTTGATTTTCATTCGACTTCCTTTCTCTAATGGAAACACGTTATAGCCTCCAGTGTGCCAGCACTTTAGATCTCGAGTAATGACATGAAGAAGAGATGGTTGTGGCTTCATTGATCGTGAGAGCTACTCGAACAATTACTACAAGCGTTTTCTTGTAGATCTTGCCTAACTTGGTTGTGTGCAGGTCTGTCTGCGTGGTCTTCTCGCAATGATGGCTCTTCGACATTCGATCGTAGCTATTTGTTTTGGTGGTAAGGCTGCATTTGGGTGCTCTAGAAGGACAACCCTCCGAAGACAGCTTTGCTCAGAATCCTTTTTTTAGGTCAAATCTGACCTATTGAGATTTTAGAGGCTTTAGCCTAGTCTAGAACAAATCAGCATCCTCCAACGTTCTACACAACGGGGTACCGACTTCGTTTCTCTGCCGCAACGCGTTAATGGTGTAGTTGGTCAAGGTGGCATCTTGGGCCTGCTCAATGGGAAATATGTATGCAACCTTGATGTGGTCTTCGGTTTCGTTCAGTGAGTATCTCACTAATTTTCTTCGTCGCATCTGGTGAGTTCTTGGGTTTATGCTTCCTTTCCACATAACTTGGTTTGTGCAAGCTGGTTATGGACACCCAGAGTCAAACATGGTCGCTCTACAATGCACAACTGCTCCTTGACACTGTTGAGGGCCGGACGTCAAACATAAAGCAGTTGAGATGTTGCTTGCTAACAACTTGTTGCTAATGACCTTTAGATTTATGCATCTGGGTATAAACAAAAGCTTCTTTGTTCTCTCCATGACGTTGGTGATGGCCGGACATCAACCTGGTCTTCGCGTATGGTGAGAACCTTGAGAGCAGTTGAGATCTTGCTTGCTGACAACTTGTTGCTAATGACCTTTAGATTTATGCACAACTGCTCCTTGACACTGGTGATGGCCGGACGTCAAACATGGTCTTTGCGTATGGTGAGAACCTTGAGAGCAATTGAGATGTTGCTTGCTGACACCTTTAGATTTATGCATCTGGGTATAAACACAAGCTTCTTTGTTCTCTCCATGACGTTCAACAAGGGTTTGGTTGATGTCTTCCCCTCCTTCCTCTAGCCCAATTTGATGGATATTCTTGGCATAGGAGTTCATCTCCTAGATTGCATGGCTCAAACATGAGATAGCTCTCTCGGACTCTGGCCTCTTTCTTTGGATCATAAGTTGGATGTTCAACTTCTTGAGAGTTGGTGTAAGAACCCGACTGTAAAACAGTCCTAAAATGATTCTTACTCAACATGCATGGTTCAAATACAGTTATAAACAGAAATCAACTAATAAATCAAAAGACTTCATTTACTAAACAAAAATGCAATTCCACAAAATTAAGTTTCAACACATTTCGAGCCTCTGGCCAGAGATTATTTAAAACATCTTAAAACATGAAATCCAGGTAAAGTAAAGTCTATCCTGCATGCTGAAATAAACAAATACAAATGTGAACAGCGGACACCCATGATCATGCAGTTCCTCCTCTAGCTGTCTTGGTGCTGTGCCAATTTACCTGGTGGTAAACCATAGAAATAAGGGTGAGTACAAAGGCACTCAGTAAGAACCCCCAACCGGGGTACAGTACGCAAGTCACGTCATCTAGCATCCTAGCATACAAGCTAGTCAAACAATCGAGCAGACAATCTCACAACGAATTAAACGACAATATTCTCAAACCTCGAGAGTCTCTAACTCTCGGCTAAGAGATCAACCCCGGATTTCAGAATGAGCTATCAACATAACTCCAGAACCTCGAGAGTCTCTAACTCTCGGCTAAAATGATCAGCTCACTATGTTGATCCTGGACACTTGGGAGAGTACTCAAGTGTCTAACTCTAAACTGAACGGAAGGGTGTATTGATGAACTAGCCCGAGGGAGCTCTCCTCCTGGCATCTAATGCGGATACGCACACACCGCATGCTGCTGCAAATCAGATAAATGTAGGCCTACACAAACTATGCCGGTTCAGGTACGCATGCCTAAGACTCGGAAAGGTGTCCATTGATCCACAGTAGGTGGGAGGCCGTCGGCACCCTACTGTAGCAGCCTGTTCACACCAACGCCTAAAGCTAAGGCCGTCCCAAGGTAGGTTTTCACCAAGGAAAGGACCCTGCTCTAGCAGGCCACAGACTAGGCTTCTGCCGGAGTTGTAGCTACTCCACGCCCGGCTTTTGGGAGTGAGGAATCTGTCCTCACAAAACCCGACCGGTGGGGACACGTACGTTGGTCCACTCTCAGCCTCTGGATAATGACAACCTGACAGGAACTAGCTAAGAGTAATGAACCCTAGATCTAACAGAGTACCAACAACAGTATTGCACACTAGGTCTATCAGAATACCAACAGTCAACGTATAACATAACAACCACTGTAATCAAGATAGTACAATACATGGTACAACGATCTACATGCTAGGTCCTATCAGTCAAGTCACGACAAACCTATCCACTAGCACATGCTCGTACAATAGTAAAACAACAAGCAACCTATCCACTAACAGCAGTTCATAAACAATAACAAACGGGCAAGAACCTATCCACTAACATGTTCATTAAGCAGTAGCAAACAAACAGGAGACAATCAATGACAAGCGCAGGGTTCACACAACCCTGACAAGAAATTCTTACCTAAAAATAGAATAGAACAACGATATATGCTCCTTGAGCTGCAGAGAACCAACCACGAATACTCAACCTAGGCACAGTAATAATTACTAGTAATTAATAACTAAACAACTTCTATAAATCTAGGCATCCAAACGCAACAAGGCTCGAGAAATAGGGGTTACCAAATCGAAGGAAGGGCTCGGCCACAACGCTGCTCGGTCACCAGCGTGTGCAGGGCTGTGTAAGGTGGTGCAGCAGCAAAGGCTCGGCACGGGCGAGCGTGGCCGTGCGGGCGTGTGCGGATGGGCTGGCTGAGCGACATGGGTTGGGTCAGCGAGGCGATGCGGTTGGTTGCGCCGCAGCTGGGGTTGCGATCAGCAAAGTGGTTGCGGGCGAGTGCATGCGGGATCGCGAGGCAGCGATCGGCAAGGCTGTGGCTGGGCGTAGCGTGCGGTGGCAAGGCACGGCGAGAGCAAGCATGTGCGGCTGGCTGAGGCTGCGGCACGACGAGACGGGCAAGTTGTGCGGGATCGCAAAGCAACGATCGGCAGGCTGGCTTGGCAAGGTGATCCGGTGTGGGCAACGGCAAGGCGAGGCCGCGATTGGCAAAGGGCTCGATGGTGGGGCTTGCCTTGGCGGCTGCAATGGTGATTGAAGAAGGGAACGAGAAAAGGTGAAGAAGACGATTGAGAGGGAAAAGGGGGTCGATTCTCTCTGGCTCTTTTGATCGATTGAAACGCAGAGAACCATTTTTTTTTTCTTTTAATAATAATTGACCCCTTTTATCCAAAAACCCCTTTTACTCAAAACAAACCCTTTTCCTTCAATTGCAAATCTAACCCTGATGTCCTGCAAAACACAAAAATGGCTCTAATCTTAGAAAAAGCAAGAACAGCCCTGAAGCTTAATAAATTACTAAACCGACCCTGGGGAAATTGACCAAAATGCCTTTAAAGGCTAAAACTGCTCTAACGGCCCAACGAAACAACTGAAATAACTAAGAAACTTACCTGGAGAACCGCGACGAAAACCTGGGCCGTTACAGTTAGGACTTGTATCTTTATTAAACAAAGTTTAATAAGCTAAAAAAATGACCCTCTCCTCTGGTAGTACTTTCATTTAATCAATGAAAAATGAAAAAAAATGGAGAAAAATTGAAAGAAAACAATCTTAATGTTTGAAAGTAAAAAAGGCAAATGGTTATCGATTGGTTCAAAGATACTTAATATTAAATTACAAGATGATGCTTTCCAAGATTGTTAGTAGAGTTTTATTATTTTCTGGATATTCCCTGTTTTATCTGAGTCGGGACAAAGCCAACTATTTTTGGTATGTTCTGACTGTGTTTTGATGTGAGTCTTGCCTTTTCATATTACCCTCTTTCAGGTTTATAGTCAGTGCGAAGCGTATAAAAGCAATGTGAAGCATGCGCTATAATGTAATATATGCATTCAAAAGGAGGGTATATAACCTGTACAAAAAATACGTACAAGTATTTGATTCAAAGGAGGATCTTTTGAAGAAACATGTTTATACCTACATCAGCAGAAAGCAGCATTGTTTAAACGTACATAAGATTTTTTTTTATAGTTAAATTGTCAATCTCAGCTTGCAGACTGCGAAGCTACTTGGGATGTTCCAAGGTACATATCGGTGTCTTTGTTTGGCTGTATTTGTAGATGGGTAATACTCGTAAATGGTATCCGTATGTAGTTTGTAAGAGGATCCCTAAATTTTTTTTCCCCATCATCTATACTATTTATTTATTTATATATATATGTTTTAGAGGTGAATAAAGTGCTCTCTTTTGTTTTTTTTTTTCCCACAGTACGCTTTTATACATGATGGAAATTATGCATTTTATTATGAATGATACAAACATTTCTCTTTTGCAACATTGAAGTTTGAATATGAATTAGGAACGGTCCCAAAAGTTTTATTACCAAGACTTTCCTTTGGAGAGTTGGCTGGCTAGATTACGTGCATTTAAAGATGATGTGCGTCTCAAGTTTCTTTCTTTGTAGCTGGAAATTGGATTTGTCGGCTCGAATAGTCAATACACTGAACTGTAGATCTAAGAAATTTCAGAAAATATAATGACCACAAATTATCCTATTTTTCTTCAATATTCTATTTTAGTTTCCGAACTTTTTTTTTAATTCTCCTAGATTTGTTATTCTCTTGGAAAAGTTATATTTATTTAAACATTTTTTTTCTCTACATTTAGTTTCATTTTTAGAAAACACTTAGAATTATTAACCAATTTTTTTAAGAAAAAGACACATTTTTAGATTTGAAACTTAGATGGATAATAGAAAATAATTATAAATATGGTCACTTTTTAAAAAATTTAACCATTATAATCATTGGTATGAATGAATTTTATATATTTTCTTATAATACTTATTAATAATATATAATATTATAAACATACATGACTATGGATTGTAAATATTTAAAATATGTCTAAATGATAAAATAATTGATAGGTGAATGTGGTATTTATAGATTTAGTTTTCAAAATTTTAAACCGATTGTTTCAAATCTTGTGGTTTTGTTTTTCAATCATAGAAAAATACTCTAAAACTATGAGTTTGCATAAAAATATACTTGTAAAATTTTAAAGTCTTAGAAATTCTCATGATATTTAAAAAGTTTCAAAATATTCTTCGTCTTAAAAGTATTAGAAAAATATCTTTGCCATTAAAATGAAAATGTAAATATTTGATACAACCTATAATATATATGTGTGTGTGTGAGCCGTAACCAAAACTTTAACCTAAGAAGTCGAATGAACTTTTACATTAGAGAACTCAAAACTAATAGATTAAATAACTAAGATCACTTAATTAAACTAATCCTATTCTAATAACCGGAATAATATTCTCTTACCGTTTAACAAAACTCTTATCATTTTTCTTTCTTTTTTTAATTTTTGGACGGTTAAAAAAAACAAATTGCTAACATTTAAAATATCATATTAACAATTTGTTTAAATAAGTTCTAGAAACTCAAAAGTTTTTGAAAACCTAATAGATTAAATAACTAAGATCACTTAATTAAACTAATCCTATTCTAATACCCGGAATAATATTCTCTTACCTTTTAACAAAACTCTTATCATTTTTCTTTCTTTTTTTAATTTTTGGACGGTTAAAAAAAACAAATTGCTAACATTTAAAATATCATATTAACAATTTGTTTAAATAAGTTCTAGAAACTCAAAAGTTTTTGAAAACCTAAATATGTAAGTTTTAGTATTTGTTCAATTCTCTAAAATTAAATGATAACTAATCATTGTTTAGTGATAAAGAATAATTTTTCATTTCCATATTCAGATTTTTTGTTTTTCATTGAGAAGAATTTTTCGCAAAGGAATAATGGAGTGGATAATTTTTAACATTTGTAAAAATCAATGATATTTAAAAATCACTCTCTAGAAAAACTTTATTGATTTTCATCCAAAACTTAATAAAATGAATATTTTTTAAGTTAAGAGATAATTTTTTAAGACTTTTCATTATTTAGTTATAAACCAGTTCAACACCAGCGTCACAAGTTCGATCCGAAAATCGGTATTTATCCCTCTTCTCTCAATATGTACTAAAAAAAAAAAAAAATTCTTTAACCATTTTTTTTCTTTGATAATTAAAAAGGTCAACCGTAAAAAAAAAAAAAAAAAAAAAAAAAAAGAAAAAAAAAAAAAGAAACGGTCCATTTAAGCACCTAAACTTAAAGCAGAAGAAAGGAAAAAAATGAAAGACTTGGTGCAGGTCGTTGCAGATAGAACTCGGACTTGTACGTCGCCTCAATAATTAACAAAATAACTTTCCAGACAAAATGTCGTTAGAGAATTCATAGCTTTTTTTTAGAGAGCAAATATAAATGTCTATGTGGCCCAATTTACCTGACATTTGGTTATTGTTTAACCTAAAAAAAAATTTAAAATTTAAAATTAATGAAAAATAAAATATAGTCCAATTTGAACTACCTATATAGACATTAATATTTAAAAATATATGGTGTTTGAAGATTTAAATCACAAAACTCATGTTTAATACATTCAAAATATTTATTGCCACGAATGGGTCGGTAGTGCGATTGGTTATATTTTGGTGTTAATCTATTTCTACTCCACGGTCACCGGTTCGATTCTGAAATCGATATTTGTAATCTCCCGTTGTAGGGTTTTTTTCTTGTTTTTTTTTCTTCATCTTGGCTCCCTCTCTATCTCTTATCCGAACACGAAATGTTTTATTCAAAAATCAAAATAAATATTTGATTTTTTGAGCTACCAATATGTTTTAATCTAATTCAACATCAAATCAAGGGTGACAAAATTAAAAACATTTTAATCTTTACCATGGTTAAATAATAAGTTAAAAAAAATAATAATAAGTTTATTCTTTAACCTAAGAACCTATGAAATAAGTTTAATAGATCTAAACTTTTAATGATGTGTCTGATATGTATTTAAATTTTGATAAAGTTCTAGTAGATAGTACAAAATATCATAGTTATGTATAAAAAGACATATTAGATACTTTTAGAAATTTAAAGATCTAATCAACATAAAAAGAGTAGAAATAATAATTATTATATATTTTACGATCTAAATGTAGCGACTTGATGAAAAATACACACTTTAAAGGTAATTATTATGCATACATTAAATACATTAATTAAAATAAATTAACTGATGCGTCACTTGATAATGTATTAATTATATTAAAAGTTTGTGGATGATTCTCATTATTACAAAATAACGTTTAATTTAATTAAGTGTGACATACAATTTATGAGTTCCTAAATCTAATGCAAAATATAAAAAAAACAAACGCAAAGACCATACACATGTTCTCCTCAACTCTCCTAACTTAGCCACTATTTGCATGTTCTAGTACGTATCTGCAAAAGCATTTGTAATAAATGGTGCCTCATGCTAGAACAATATCTTTACAAGTTCTAAACCAACATGAAAACAACCTATCACTTAAGTCCAAACAGGTTCAATGGCCTTAGTCTTATGCTAAAAAATGCTTTGAAAAAGACTTAAACCAACGAGATAACAAACTAAGCAACACTATAAACTAAATAGGATATTGGGCCTCTCATTGGAGACAACAAGCCCATAGTATAAACATAAGATGTAAACCCTCCCATCAGAACAAACAAGCTCGTAGTATGAAAGTAGGTGATTAACAAGTCCACAATATCAGTAGGGGTATTTACATCCTCCGATCTAGAAAGACTGCAAAAGCAACAGTAGAGGTATTTACCATCCCTCGAGACCAACAAATCCGTAAAAACAACAATATGGGTATTTATCATCCCTCTGGGTTCAACAAGACCACAAAAGAAACAACAAGGGTATTTATCATCCATCGGGCTTAGCAAGACCACAAAAGTAAATAACTAACAAGGTCACCAACCCACAAGTTGTGACTTCCCTACTGGAAACTCAATAAAAAAAGAATGAAATTCAGGCCCAAGCTTAAAACTACACAAAGTTTAACATTAGCATATGTAACGGCCCAGGTTTTCATTTCAGTTCCCCAGGTATGATTCTCTTCTGTATCGGTTGTTTCGTTGGGCCGTTAGGGCAGTTCTAGCCTTCAGGGGTATTTTGGTCATTTTACCCCTAGAGTTAGTTTGGTAATTTATCGGCTTTCAGGGTCGTTCTTGCTTATGGTTGATACCAGGGATGTGTTGTGATTTACAGGACTTCTGGGTTCGTTTTGCTGTTTGGAGGTTGGAGGTTTTTTTGGTTAAAAGAAGTTAAAAGAGAAAAGGGAGAAAAATTGGTTTAAGTTTTGCCTTTGCCAGGGCTCGAAGACAGGTTGGATCTAGGATTGCTTGACACGTGGCGAAGAGGTTTCTTTTTCCCTATTTAAGAACGATTTTCTCCTCATTCATTTCTCTCTTCTTCTTCCTCTTTTGCCGAGACCCACAAACCCTAACCGAGACTATCTCCATTGCCGATCAACCATTGCCAATCACACCATCGCCATTGCCCTTCGACGATCCTTGCTGCAACACCGAGCACACACGCACCAGCAATCGCAAGCCCCCATCACTGCCGAGATCGCCTTTCGCCTAGCAACAGCACCGCTGAACCACAAATCGCACTCCTGCGATCCCGATCGCTCACGCCGTCTTCACCGTGGTTATGTCCTTTGGGTTGACCAATGCTCTAGTAGCATTTATGGACATGATGGATAGGGTGTTCAAGGCATTCTTGGACAGCTTTGTCATCGTTTTCATAGATGACATTTTGATTTATTCTAAGACTAAGGAGGATCATGCTTCACATCTAAGACAAGTGTTGAAAGCGTTGAGAGAGAATCAGTTGTATGCCAAATTCTCCTAGTGTGATTTTTGGTTAGAGAAAGTGGCCTTTCTTAGTCAAGTGGTTTCTAGAGATGGTATAGTAGTGGACCCCACTAAGATTGATGCTGTGAGTTCTTGGTCTAGACCGACTACCGTCGCCGAGATAAGCAGCTTTCTAGGTTTGGCAGGCTATTAACAACGATTCGTCAAGGATTTTTTTGCTAAAGCAGCACCCCTTACTCGGTTGACGAGGAAGGGTGTTGAGTTTGTTTGGGATGCCAGTTGCGAAGAGAATTTTACTTTGTTAAAGTACAGTTTGACGTCTGCACCAGTGTTGTCAATTCCGAAAAGAACAGGTGGTTTTGTAGTATACAGTGATGCATCTAAGTTTGGCTTAGGTTGTGTTCTGATGCAGCATGGTAAGGTGATTGCGTATGCTTCTCGTCAATTGAAGCCCTATGATCAGAATTATCAGACTCATGATATGGAATTGGCAGCAGTTGTTTTTGCACTGAAAATTTGGAGGCATTACCTGTACTGTGAAAAGATTAAGATGTTCACGGACCACTAGAGTCTCAAGTACTTCTTCACTCAGAAGGAGTTAAACATGAGGCAGACGAGATGGCTCGAGTTGGTAAAGGATTATGACTGCGAGATCCTGTACCATCCGGGTAAGGCCAATGTTGTGGCTAATGCCTTGAGTAGGAAGACGTCACATTCTGCAGCGTTGTTGAGTTCCCAACTTCCATTTTGGAAAGAGTTTGAGTGAGCCGGTATAGCAGTGTTGTTGGGAGAGATTACCACCAGGGTAGCCCAACACACTATTCAGCCTTCGATCAGACATAGGATTATTGAAGGCCAGCTGAGTGATCCCGAGTTGAGTAGATTGATAGCCAGGGTTCAGGCAGATGGAGATTTTGATTTTGTGGTAGCACCAGATGGTGGTTTGAGATATAGAGGATGCCTCTGTGTGCCAGCCGACGTTGGACTATGAGTTGAGTTACTCACCGAGGCTCACAGTTCCCAGTTTACTTGGCACCCAGGGGGTACCAAGATGTATCAGGATCTTAAGCAGACCTTCTGGTGGAGCAACATGAAGAGAGA
>JBBMKA010028681.1:5429-17561 GCA_037833695.1 Sechiopsis laciniata
ATATATTAATTTTATGCACGCTTAAGTACTTTAATTACCATGCAATTTTAGAATTAGTATTTAAATGAAATTGCGTAAGGAAAAAAGAGAGACCTCATTTTTAATCAAAAGAGAGCATAATAGAAGAAAAATGTCGAAATGGAACTTTTTATGAGCAAATACAAAAAACCCAACGAACAAGAATTTCAAGAAAATGTTAGTTTCAAAAATATTTTAGTCGGTACAAATTTTTTTTTTTTTTAAATTAAACTTTTTTTTTTTGAGAAAAAAAAATAATTAAACTTTTAAGTACGATTTTTACATTTGTATTTTTATATTTGTTGTCAAACTTTTACCTATAATTTTGAAAACAAACAAAAAATGGTTTCTTAAAAAATATCAAAATTAGACATCAAGACAGTGCAAAAACATATTAAAAAAAACAAATCAAATTAGTCATCAAAAGCAAGTATATAGCTCAACATTTTTTTTTTTTTTTTTTTGAGATTTAGCTCAACTAATTATAGATTTAAAGGCCAATAAGAACAGATCACCAATATCAGTACATCTAATGATTAAGAGATTATGGATTCTAATTTGGTGACCTCCAATTGTTATATTTTAATTCTTAAATTCAAATTCATAAATTCTTGATTTCAAGATCATATATCATTAAAATTCTGCTTTATTCAACAATGGATCGTTTATTTTCGTCTTGTTAAATTGATTTTTTTAGATTAAACTACAATAAAAAATTTAAAACTTACCTACCTTTGTAATTATTTTGTGAAAATAGTTTATCTAACACAATTTTCATCGTTTGTTTAAAACAAGACATTATTATTATTATTACTTTTTTTAATATTGTTTCAGGGGATTATTGTGACTCTACAATATAATGCTCACTGTAAGAATTGCATCGATCAAATGAAGAAATGTTGTAAGAAAATGAAAGATATCCAATAAATTTAAACCAGAATTTTGTTCGGTTTTGTTTTGTTTCTTTTTTATTTTGTTTTTGTTTTTTTAAAACTTTAAATTCAACAATTTGATGGAAGATTAATAATTCATGGGTTTGTCTGCCATATTAACTTTCAAACATGGCCTACAAAATTTGAGCAAAAAATCTTTTCATTCTTTATTATTATATTCATTGTTAATAAATCTCTATTTTTATGAAAAAAAAAAAAATCTATTTCTTAGTACAATCGAAATTGAGTAATTTGAACCACACAATTGAATATTTAAAGAAAAAAACCATTTGAAAAGATTCAATACTAAAATGAAATTGTTAATAATCAAGAGGTAACAAGTAGAGATGTCCACGAAACTAGCTAAATTTTGAAAATAATTATAAATATTGTTGAAATAGGATATCAAGGAAACCCGTAGAAAATTAATTCCTAGATAAGTGACCACCATGGATTTGAACCCATTACCTTATGCACCTCAAGATCCTCTTTGACCAATTGAGCCACTTTATGATGCTTTTGATAATTTAATGTTCTACGATTACTTAGTCTGAGGTCTCGAAGGGAAAGATAGTCTCATGAAAAATGACCTGACAAGACACTAATGCCTTTCCCTTCTCAAAACAATATTCTCTCTTCTTTATAATATTAAGGATGATAATCTATTCTGGATTTTTATATTAATATGATTGTTTTTTGTTTCATCCAAAATGTCACATACTAATGGAAAAGGTTGTCCTCCCTTATAAATTTAGTATCTACCTCTTGTCTAATTAATGTGAGACAACTTTATTTATATCCCAACAATCCTGCCCCAGAACAAAGTATCACTAAGCCTCTATGTGGGCTCTTCTATGTACGACACCCAAGGATTATATTCTCCTCTCGTATAAAGACTGAGCCGTCTAGATGACATTCAAATCAACTCCTCTTCTAAGATTTCTGCAATGAATATTATATCTGACTAACTTCTTATCTTCTAAGAGAAAACTACTAGTCAAGTTGTCTAGCTCGCATCTAAATCAAATTCCTCTGGTAAGGCTACCACAAATTTTCGTCTCCAAACTCCCAACGTCTTTATTCCACACCAGGGCGATCTACCACATGGTTATGTTTGGGGCAAGGCTCGGATACCAATTGGTAAGGATGGTAACCCTACCAAAAATCTCTACATTGATATGACATTGTCCGCTTTGGGCATACATCCTTATGACTTTGTTTTTTATTTCATTAAAAAAGGTACTCTCATATCGATATAGATGATTGCCCTCTCTTATAAACTCATGATCTATCTCTTCTTCAACGGGACAAATTTGTTTGTATCCCAACATATACTCCGATTGATTTAATGACACTACACAACCTCACTAACCGTCATCCTCCCTTCATGTCCTCTACCCATCACTATACCCAAACTCACTCCTCAATCATCATTCCATCTCTTAACATCTTCATTGGCAATCAACAATGGTAGATAAGTTTATGGCTATTCAACAACAGAGCACATGGATACTTGTTCCCTGCTTACCATTATAAATATAATTAGATGTAAGTAGTATTTTTTGCACCAAATACATGATGATGATATCGTTGCTCGTCATAAAGTACGCCTAGTTACCGTCACTAATTACTTTGATGAAACTTTTCATTCGAAAAGCCTAATATACTTAGGTCTACATTAGATTAGATTAATATCAAGAATACATTTTTGTAGGGTAAATTTTCAAGATGTGATAGAAATAAAATATCGTTAAGATATTCTCTAAGATTTATTAGTATATTTATTAGATATTTGATAGGATTTATTAGGAGATCTTGAGATTTCATGTACTATATATATTCATGGGAAGTTAATGGAAAATTAAAAGGTTTATGACTTTCTCAAAATTATCATGGTATAAGAGCGAATTTCACGAATCGTCAAACTGTCGTTGATCACGCTGTCAAACAGAATATACCGCTATTAGGATGTTTTATTGCACCACACGAATCGCACAGATTTCACGATTCGTAAAACTGTCATTCTAGACAGAATATACCACTCCTAGAATGTGTTATTGCATCACAGGAATCGTGCAGATTTCACGATTCATCAAACTGTCATTGATCATGTTTCCGAACATAATATACCGCTAATATGATACATTATTGCATCACACGAATCGCGCGAATTTCATGAATCGTCAAATTGTGGTTGATCACATCGCCGACCATCTTTTCTTTCTTTCTTTGTATTTTTTGAACAAATTTGTTTTTTTTTTAACTCTGATACTGTGATAAATTGTGAGAAATATTTGAACTTTTTGGTTTTCCATTAACTTTCTACATATATATATAATACATGAAATTTAAAGATTTCCTGACAAATCCTATCAAATATACTAATAAATATACTAATAAATCGTAAAGAATAACTTAAAGATATTTTATTCCTAACCAGATGAAGTCTATATATCTTAATTTATAATTTAAATATATTTTGAGGTATCAATATTTTTTCATATAGAAAGGTGAAAATCTTACCAAAAAGATTTGATGCAATAAGTATAATTTCAAAAACAAAATTGTTGTAAATTTATCTCATCAAGTCTAAATTTATTATTAATCCGAGTATAATTCAAATAGAGGTTTGGATTGCTAGTCTTGCTTTGTTTTTTTTGAAAAAAAAAAAAAAAAAAAAAAAATCTTCCTTCCTTGGTTAAATTCAAAGAATAAGAAAATGCTAATTTTATGGACTAGATTGTAATTCATCCCATTTTGGGGCTTTATTTGAGCTGGGCCAGATTAGCCCAATTTGATCTTCTAGAATGGTAACGGGCCCAATTTTTCTTTTGGTCCAATTTCAGATTCTTTTGCATTCCATAATTAGAAGTTGAAAAAAATGTGAATAAATTGTCTGGCCAAAATTGGTGTTTACATGTCTATCCCTCAGTTAACTATTCAAATTGGTAGTTGAGATCGTAAAAATAATCGAGTTGTGTGCGATCTATATTGGACACTCACGAATATTTAAAAAAAATAATGTAACTTATTATATAGTTTTATCAAATATTGTGGTATAAATAAGGAGCACATTCCTTTTGAGTGGTTCAATCATTAAGATTCTAAGTTAAGCATATTCGCATTGGAATAAATTTATGTTGTGTAACACCTAAAGAATTTTAGTATAAAAGAATATAAGTGAGAATAAAATATGTTAAAAAATTCTGACTCAAGTTAATTTGTAGAAATAGGCTTCACTCTAGGAAGTACTTAAAATTACGTGTAGTGTGGCTAGGTAATGGCAAGATACATAATGGCCGAGTCCAAATTTTGAGTTCTGGTCTAAGGCATTACAAGATGTTTGCTTGTTTATTTTCATTTTTATTTTTTGAATTCAAATTAGGAAGCGGGATCTTACTCTATATAGAAAGTACTACTACTCGCAAATAAAATTAAAGTTAAATATCAATTTTTAAGATCGATCTCGTGAACAAACTTGTGTTAACCCTAAATAGGCCTTACAATATGTTAATCACTAAGAATAATTAATCATGTCATTTTAAAATTTCATAATTATTTACTTTGATTTTTTTTTAATGGATTCTTGGGGTGTTTAGATTACTTCTATAGTTATTTACAAAAATTTGAATCCAAAAGAACTAGATTCCCAATAGTGGAATAGTATTGGAGGCCAAGACCCAGAAAAGAAGGAAAAATAAATTTAATAAAGAAACCTCAAGTGAAAATAGATTATAATATTTTCTTTATGTATCTTAACTTTTTAAAAAGTTACCACATAATTATTAAAGGGTAGCATTCTTTGAATCCCACCAACAAAATATCTCCTTGTCTACTTTGTCTAGAAGGAACCCAATATTTTATAAATTAAAAAGGAATTTTTTTTATTGCATATGAGTTGATGATATCAATTGTATGATTAAGAATTAATAAATATGAATTTTCACCATTGATTGTTTGAATTGAAAAAATTAAAAAAAATAAAAAGTTACAATTCTTATTTCTTTTTAGTTCTTTGTATAAAGGGTTTTCATAATTTTATCAAAAAAAAGAAAAGAAAGGATTTTCATAATTCTCCAACAATAAAATAGACATTTCAACACGTAATTTCTTAGTTAGAAATCATACATTATATATCATACAAAGAATTGATAAGTATCTTAATTAAAAGTTCTAAAAAAAGTATTTTAATTAAAAAATAATAATAAAAAATAAAGAAAAAGAATTGTTGACGTTTAAAATGTTAAAAAGTATCTTAATTTTGATTTTTTTTAAAAAAAAATTATCTTTATTCTTATTTACTATTTGGATTGGCGTCATAGCTCTTCCCTTTTTTTCTTTTTATAATATTCAATTATATTTAATAGACGATTTAAAAAAATAAGTTGATAAATATGATCATTTAAAAAAAAAAAAAAACTTTAATAGACTCAAACCACACATTTAGATTAAAATGTAATTTCCTTTTGCTCTTGAGTGAACCATTTTTCATTAATTCAAACATTACTCTTTTATTTATTTATTTTAATTCAACAATAAAAAAATTGTGACATGTCATTTGGCCAAACAAAAATATTTAGAATACAAATTGAATTATATATTTTAAGCATCTATGGATTGGCTTTTAATCTAGACTTTAACGAGAATAATAACTCAAACGATATAAATGTATTCATAATCAAAATATATAAGTTCGAATTCTTAGCCCTACTCTTTGAAATTATTATAGAAAGTAACCTAATAATCAAGAGGATCTTGTGAAACTAAAAGATGAATAGTTTAATCCATAATGATCACCTACCTAAGAATTTATGGGTTCGACCTTAAGACAAATGTAGGCGTGTTCGAGTAATTTGTAGTGAGACCTAAGCGAGTCTACTTGGATTTTCTAATTATAAAAAAAGGGTCTATATATTAAGGAAATAACCCATCTATTATAATATAGAGGCTAAAGTATCAAACATATTCTTGAATTATAGGGATTTTGTCAACATTATTCTTAAATTTTGAAAAGTTTCAAAAATACTCTGAATTTTATAAAATGTTTCAGAAGTACCCCTACTGTTAAAGTTGGATGGAAACCGTTAAACTTTAGTTTAAAAATGTCCCTAAAATTTGAAAAAATTCAAATACCCTTGACTATAAAAACTTTATAAAATTTTTGTATCGTTAATCTTTTTTTATAAAAATGTTAAAAAAATTGTTTCAAATACCTTATATATTTAATTGTAATTTTTTTTAATCTACTTTTAACTTATAAATCACTTTTATGTGGCAATATTAGTTGTTTAATTAATTGAATAATTAGTTCGATGTTGAATTTATATATATGATGTTGAGTTAAGGAGATTTTTGATACACAGAAAGCAAGGGTGTACATGATGTTGAGTTAAGGAGATTTTTTGGAGCAATCCAAAATTTTGGGTTGGTAAATCTATCAACTCGTCCAACTATGTTTGTTAGTTTGGGTTGTCGGGTTGTCAGCTTATTTGAATACTTACAATAGAAAGTCATTGAATGTTAGCTTAAGTTAACTAGTATTTTTCGACTAGTTGCATTATTAGTTGTAACGTGTTTTAAATTTTCAAGTTAATGTTATATTAGCCATTGATAAAAAGACATTCAAAAGTCTAAATAAATCACAAGACCACAAGTGAACTCTAAATTCTAATTCTAATCTTGTTACAATATATTTTTTTGGGTTAACCAAGCAAGCCCCCCAGACCAAGCAAAGGTACTCACCCTATTGGGCTACATGTGGTTGCATATGATCCCCACTACATCTGAGGTCTGATACCACGTCCCAAAACGCAGCTAGACAGAGCACTTCCCATCGGTCTCAAAGTCATCGAGATTTTAATTTTCGTCTCTAAAGTTAAACATTAAATTCAATAGTTAGGAAGCTAAATTATTTGAATAATTCAAGTTAGAAATCGATCCCATCAAGTAAAATAATGATAAGTTATCATTCAACTTTTAAGAAGTGAATAAATCTCTACCTTAAACCCAATAGTTGAATTAAAAATATATAATTAAATAAAACTTATTTCAACAACAATTTAGTCTTTTTTCGTATTTGATTAATCTTGGTGGTTATGCTTATGAATTTTAATTTCTTGAGCTTAGTTGATCAAATAGTGTACAATCTTTCAAATAGTATATGTATGTTGTTTATTATCATTAATTTCCATATTGGAAAAAATATAAAGTGAGAAAGAAGAAATCATTTTGAAGTAAGATTTCTTTTAATACTTCGGAATAGTGAATGGCATATTTATTCAAAGAAAATTTTAACATTTTTCATTCAAAACTTAATGGTGAAGATGTTTTTTAAAAGTTTTTATTACCAAGGGTATTTTTGAAACTTTTGAAAGTTTAGAGATATTTTTGAAACACAATTTTAACGATTTCCATCCAAATTTAACGGCAAGGGTACCTCTTAAACATTTTGTAAAATTTAGGAGTATTTTTGAAACTTTTGAAAGTTCACGGATAATGTTGAAAAAAAAACTCTATAATTTAGAGGTATGTTTGATACTCAGCCTAATATAGTTTAAATAAATCACAAGAAGAAATAAAACCCTATACTTTAGCCTAATAGCCTAATATTAGATTGATAAGAAGAAATTCAAAAGTTTAAATAAATCACAAGGTTACAAATGAACTCTGAATTCTAATTCTAATCTTGATACAATTTTTTTTTTGGTTAACCGGCCAATTGAAGCTAGCCCTCTGGACCAAGCAAAGGTACTTACCCTATCGAGCTACATGTGGTTGCATATGAGCCCCACTACATCTGAGATACCACGTCCCAAGACCTAGCTAGACAGCACTTCCCATTGGTCTCGAAGTCATCGAGATTTTAATTTTTGTCTCTAAAGTTAAACATTAAATTCAACAATTAGGAAACTAAATTATTTGAATAATTCAAGTTAGAAATCGATCCCACAAGTAAAACAATGATAATTTATCATTCAAGTTTAAAGAAGTGAATAAATCTCTACCTTAAGCCTACTCAATATGTTTCAAAATCATTCCACAATAGTTGAATTAAAAATATATAATTAAATAAAACTTATTTCAACAACAATTTAGTCTTTTTTCGTATTTGATTAATCTTGATGGTTATGCTTATGAATTTTAATTTCTTGAGCTTGTTGATCAAATAGTGTACAATCTTTCGAATAGTATATGTATGTTTATTATCATTAAGTTTCATATTGGAAAAAATATAAAGTGAGAAAGAAGAATAATCATTTTGGAGTAAGATTTCTTTTAATATTTCGGAATAGTGAATGACATATTTATTCAAACAAAATTTTAACATTTTACATTTAAAATTGAATGGTGAAGATGTTATTTTAAAAGTTTTTATTACCAATGGTATTTTTGAAACTTTTGAAAGTTTAGAGGTATTTTTTAAACATAATTTCAACAGTTTCCATCCAAATTTAACGGTAAGGGTATTTCTTAAACATTTTATAAAATTTAGGAGTATTTTTGAAACTTTTGAAAATTCAAGGGTAATGTTGAAAATAGCCCTATAATTAGAGGTATTTTTGATACTTTAGCTTAATATAGAATAAGGAAACTCACTACTAAGTATAAATGGGTTACTTAACCCTAGGTTCACAAACCTGACCCAATGATCTAACTATATATGTCACTATTATATAAGATATCATTTTTTTGAACTGTGGCCATGAAAAAAAAATAGATTCTTGGGAACCAAAGTCTTATTTTCTCCAAAATTTTCCCTCACAAAACTTTCCAAATTAAAAGTGTCCAAAACTAACAAAAGGAGAAAAAAAAAACCCCTAAAAATGTATGTTCTTATTGCAGAGAAGCTTTTTGCCATAAAATATTGTTACAAAAGAAGCCAACACTTCCTCTACAATCTCAGTCTGAATTCTCTCATCATCTTCATCTTTGGCTTTTGGCTTTCTTCCCAATCTAATCAATTTCCACCCGATGTGCTTTCTTCGATGATCAAAATGGTGGTTACACCGCCTCCGATTTTCAGCCCGAGATGCTTGTTTGTCGTCGTCAATGTCATTGTTCTTTATATCATTGGAGAACAAAAGCTCGTCGGTGCAAAATTGTCTTCGGTGAATCGAATGTATGAAGAATTCCTTGTCAAGAGGATGGAAGAGATGGGCAATGTGAGCCAATTGGTTGAAAAAGTTGTAAAAGAAAAAGAAGAGGGAGTCATCGACACCGTCGTTGCCCTAGACAATGCAGATGGGAATGGAAAGAAGAAGGAAAAAGAAGATGAAGACGAAGACGAAGACAATTGCGATTGCGATTACGATTACGTGTTGGCCAATAAAGAGTTTAACAGAAGGGCAGAAGCCTTCATTGCAAGAGTTAACAAGCAAAGGAAGCTTGAATCTGTGGATTGTTTTCATTCTTGGTAGATTTTTTTTTTTTTCTTTAGGTGTGATATATTCAATAATTACAAGTTTGATCTTATAATATTTGAGATAAAGGAATGTCATGATAAATTATCGATTACTATTGATTTCAACATGTTTGATCTCTTTGTTTCAAAAAAAAGAAAACATGTTTGACCTCTTAACTAATTAGACCAAACAATGATTATTATCTAATAATATTATAGTTAATTATATGTTGAAGCTTTATGAGCACAAATTTTGGATATATTTGCTTTGAATATCATCATAAGTTTAGAATAGAGCGCTTTTAAGATTATATATATATATTTTTAAAATCACTTTTAAGATTATATTATGTATTTATATATATTCATTAATATACAATATATGGTTGATGTTACAATGTGTGTATAATGATTGGACATTGCCATGATTATTGCTTGATGATTTTTCCATTGATAAGTAGATGTGTTGTAAATATTTTTAACTTTTGTGTGTCGTAAAACAAAGGAAATTTTAACACAATGATACAGAGGACTTAATTAAACCAACTAATTAATTATTGAGTTGGATTAGACGATAATCCAATAAAAGTATTAATTAATATCTCATTTATTCGAGAAGAGTAATATTTTATGGTCGTGGTCCTTCTCCCCTGATTTATATTTAAAAATAATAATTAAGATAAATTAGTTCAAATGCTCTCAAATATAAAATAAATATAAAAATAAAATCAAATAAATTTTGATAGTTTATTACTTTGATTTTAATATCAAAACATTATGTCTGATTTTTTTTTTTTTATAAACCTATATTTTATATCAATTAAACTATGTTTAGGTTAGGGATGGATTTTTATCATTAAAAACTTTATTTTTTTTCTACAAATCAAAAGATAAACCTAAAGATTTGAAAAACGAATACATAAATAAATCAAAGGCTTGGGATTCATAAATAAAACTATATATTCATATAAAGAAGACAATTTTATTGTCAATTCTTAACTTGAGGGTTACAAGTATTGTATTTCACAAACAAGAGCATAAGAAGTCATGAGATTTGCATGTCTTACCCTCAAATGTTATGGTAAAAAATATTGTTATTTATATATTTTTAATTAATAATCTATTCCTACTCTGCCAGAGAGAGAAAAAATATATATATAAGTAAAAGGACTAGAATTGGATTTTTTAAAATTTACTATAGATACTACTTTTAAAAAATTTACTATAGTATCTATAGTATCTATATTTTTTAAAAGTAGTATCTATATGTTCAAATTTACTATAGATACTACTTTTAAAAAATATATATATAAGTAAAAGGACTAGAATTGGATTTTTTAAAATTCAAAGACTAAAACCGAATAAATCTCAAAGTTTATAAACAAAAATTAGACTTTTGAAAGTTCATGACCAAAATAATAGAATAAAGTTCAAACTTCAAAGACTACATTGGTATTTCACCTTTGTTTTTCTTACTTCAACAATTTTATTATTATCTTAATGTTTCAATTATCATCTCAATCAAAATGTTCATAATAGTGATAAACTTTTTACTCAGAAAACCTTTTTTTTTTTTTTTTTTTTTTGATTTACCTAACAAAACCTTGTCAAACTTTGCATTTCCATTTGCCAAATGGCCCTCACATGATGTTGTAAAATCATTTTTTTTCCCTTTTCATTTTTGTGGAGCATTCCCACAAGATATGCAATTTGGGAGGAGGACCCATGAAGTTGAGGATTTTAACAAATTCCTTTCTTAACATGGAAGACATGCATGCACATTTTGTACAAGCTTTACTTTCTCTTAAATTATAAAGGTGTTGTTTGGATTTCATTTCTAAATGCATATTATTTTATTAATATGATTATTGCTTTTTTAGGTTAAGATTCTTTGTTGTCAATCAAACTTTCATATACTTTTTTTTTCACTATCCAAATGTTTTGTTTTAGTTGTTAGCAAATAAATAAATAAACAAATAAACAAACTATTTTGATCCATGCAAGTATTATATAATTTTCCAATAATTGTCATCTAATAAAATCATATTCATTTAGAAATCCAAAACAAAATATGCTATACAAGTGGCTTCAATATTAGTTTAGATTAAATAAAGGCTAAATTATACTTGAACTTTGAGATTTATGTCTATTAAATTTCTAAATTTTGGAGAGAAAAAATGTCTAATAAGTTTATTAACTTTCAATTTTGGGTCCATTAAATTTAAAATTTTAAAACTTAATTGATATACTGTTTCGAATGGGCAGTCTCATGGGTAGAAGTTTGGTTTCCCTAGTATGCCCTTTGATATCTCATATTCGAAACCTCTCGTGAATAAATAAAAGATGTCGATATATAATCAAATTTCTACTAATGATTTCTTAAAACACCAAATAACACATGTATAATGGAAAGTTTAGAAACTAAAACAAAATATTTGAATAACAAAATTCGCATACAAAATGATTCAGCAAGAGCAGTAATTCACCAATATCAAATATATCTCTATGATTTAAGAGGTCGTTAGTTCGAATTTGCCTCCCTCAATTATAGTTGAACTAAAAAAACATACAAAATGAAATTCAAAACTTGATTTATAATCTGTAAATAAAAAGAAATGAGTCATTTTATGTTTTTTAAAGGCTGATAAAAAGGTGGAGACATATAACAGATATATGCACATGCTTGTGGTGGCTGTAAGGGAGAAGGAAGTACACAAGGTACAGTAACACTAGGGCACCACATCATCAAAGCCAACAGATATGGCAATCTTTCTAGTGGGG
>JBBMKA010028692.1:0-25225 GCA_037833695.1 Sechiopsis laciniata
TGGTTCACACAACTCCTTAAAGGATTAATATTAAGTTTTAAGGAAATTTATGTTAAAAGAAATTTCCAAGAAACTTTCTCATGAAAATATTTTTTCCAATGCTATTGATTGAACATAAATATATTGAGTATATAACAGATGAGGGAATTGCAATATACCCTAACTTGTTTTAATTCTAATTTATTATCATTAACTACATCGCTAAACACTTTCTTCTACACAACGGCACTTTTAGACAACATAGACAATTAACCTCCAATATCGTCGGTCTTTTATTCTTTGATTTCTTGGCTTTTAGTACTTCCATATATTTCTCTATTTCATTTTTGGCTCTCATATGAAGCCATGGCAGGTAAGAAATTCTCTACTGTATTTTACTTCTTTGAAACCGAATGTGATTACCTTGAAGTCATGGCAGGCAAGAAATTATGTGCAGTTTTCATCAAGAAAATGATGCATGAGGTCCAGTTTATTGCTTCTTAGAAACTAAATGTTTTTACGTTGAGTTATATGATAAACATTCATTATACGGAATAGCCTCCCACGATGCTAATGACTTGGAGGTAATCAAGGGTGCTAAGTTTGTAGACAAGAATCTTCCGGTTTGGATTGCCAAACAAGTTGCTGAAATTTACAAGCTTCTATATGCCCTTTTTTCATGCATCAACTATTTTGAAGGTATTTTTAAACTTCCTTTTTCCTTTTTCCCTTTCATTTGCTTTGCATTCCTAAGAATGAGTTATGAATTTGTAAGCATTTTATGATTAAAATGTGTATAATTTTGGAGGTTTAAACAAAATTTTCAAACATTAGAGTTTTTTTTTTTTATTCTGCTACTGCTGCGCCTATTAGATTCTGTCACTTTTGAATTCTGTCATTGTCGCTGCCAAATTTTGTCGTTTTCGATTCTGTCAATTTACGTGTCGTGCTAGAGCATTTTATGCATTTTTATAAACATGCTCTTCCAAATAAAATCATAATTATATAGCACAACGTCGTAATCGGGTTCGGGATATTGAAGTTAGGGTTGGGGGTGCAGTTCGTTGGAATGTGTCATGAATCGCTTTTGGATTCTACCGTTGTTGCCACTATTGGATTCTGCCACTGCTGGATTCTACCGTGGCAAGATTCTGCCACTACTAGACTGTCAAATTTTGCCACTGTCGATTCTAACCGTTCTAAATTTGCCCTATTTCAATTTAGTGCATTTTGCTTACGTATAGTATATGTATGCAGTATTTATAGAAAAGTGGAAATGTATATTATTCCATTTTTTGTTATGAAATTTGAAAATATTAGAATAAAAAATAAATTAAATTATCATTTCCTATTCCAACTTTTGAGATCCCATGCATTAATTATTAATGAGTATTGTTATTAATATATTTTAATAATAAAAAAAGTATTGTTATATTTTAATATAAATTTGTCTTCAAAAAAATTTCACCTCTAAGCTATACTTTAAAGTTTTAATTTATTATAATAATAATAATCGATTAATAATTAATAATGAAGATAAATATCATACTTCATGATTGGTGTTGCCACGGTTTGAGTGTTGTTTATTTTATTTTATTTTTTTTGTATTCATGTAACTTTATATGATTAGTAATATCAATATAGTTTCTAATTTAACTTACTAGAAGTTTCAAAAAGGAGAACGGACTATGTTTGGTATGGGTATTTGAGTTTTTTATGTGATATTCGACCATTTCCTAAGATAAAGACCATAGATGAGGAAAAACAACTCACATAAATGATAGAAGCAATAAGGTGAGACAAGTTGGTTTTCTTCTCTGCAATTTTTAACTTTGTTTTGGGCTTCCACTCAAAGCCTTGGTGGGTAAGAAATTTTGTGTAGCTTTGTTCAAAAACTTCGTGAATGAGGTCATTTTGAGTCTTCGAATGCGATTGTTTTGCTCAATCCATTCACAATAAATATATTACCTTTCAAAATTTATTGAAAAAGTAGTCAAATTTATTTATCCCAAGCTACTTGCGAATGCCATAGAATCGGTGGAGCATAAAAATATTCGGGCTGACACAAATGAAACGTTAAATTTTAGATAAAAAAAACTTAGGATTTAATGTTTAGTAATTTATAATTAATATAAAGGGACAACTAGAGAAATGTCTAATTTTTAGATAATTATTTAGTAAATGTCTACAATTCAAAAGATTTTGATTATCTATAAATGATTAAATAATTAATTAGATTGTTATTAACTATTATGCCCTTATTAATACTTTTAATTGATGTGAGTTTTTAAAATAGATTTTAGATCCATTCCTAACTACCAACAAAAAATTAAATATTTAAATAATATAAAATTTAAATTTCCAACCACCCAAAAATAAATTTGATAATTTAAAAATATTTGAACCCTTCATTTCGTTTTGTTTTTAAAATAAAAAATAAAAAATTGTTAAGATTAGTTTATTATGAAATATGGAAAACAAAACAAAAACATAAATTTGACAGTACATATTGGTACACATCTTTTGATACATTGTAATAAATGAATACTAAATTCTTAAACAAAAATTTAGTAAGCAATAAAAAAATAAAATAGTACCTGACACGCGGTAGCTAAAATTGTAAATTTTGCTAGAATTCAATGTGTACCCCATATGTATACCAAGGGTGCATGTTAAACATGCTTACAATTGTGTGTGTACTCTCTCCACTTGAAACTATATGAAATCAGAAATATTGTAGGTTGGAGGAGTACACGACCGTAGGGATACTCTCCTTGTTCCATCAAATCATGTGTGACTACTGGAACGTTAATGACGACAAATCAACAAAAAAAAAATTCAAATTTTGCTGGGATTAACTGTGTACATATATGTACACCAAATTATGCATATTAAACGTATTTACACTTGTGGATAGCGGTTACTCCACCTGAAATTGTATAAAATCAGAGAGATTGTAGGCTGGAGAAGTACACGAAAGTGGGGATACTCTCATTGTTACATCAAATCATGTGTGGCCATTGGAACGTTGATGATGACCAATCTGTAAAACAAAAATCAAATTTGACTAGAATTCACTGTGTACTCATATGTACATCAAGTATGCATGTTAAACATGTTACACGTGTGTGCGTACCCGTGGATAGCGTTTGTTCCACCTAAATCTATATAAAATCATAAATATTGTAGGTTGGAGGAGTATACAACAATGAGGATACTCTCATTGTTACCTCAAATCGTGTGTTACCATTGGAACGTTGATGTCAACCAATTTGGAAAACAAAAAACGTTAATACTTGAAAGTGTAGTGTGGTAAAGATCGAATTGCATAAAAGTTGAAAAAAAAATGGTCATATGTGGGAGATGACATGTGAGTTGGAATATGAAGAAATCGAAAATGAAAATATGAAAAAAAAAAAAAAAAAAAAACTTACACCCTTTGTTTGGAAGAGAAAAGGTTGGAGAAAGAAAGAAGTTCCAAGAAAGATGAAAATTAGGGGTGACATGGGTTGGGTTGGGTTGGGATGATTTTCAACCCAACCCAAAAATTCGGGTTGGTCAATTCTCTAACCCAACCCAACCCAACCCCACCTTTATTTTCGGGTTGGGTTGGGTTGGGTTATCGGGTTCATAAATTTGCAACTAACCTAAAATTAAAGAAGTCACCATGATAAGTAATGTACTCATTAAACAATCTCTAACACCCTTTTTTTTATTCCTAGAAACTTAGGACGAACATTAGCATAAATAGATTCTTGTTGTAGATGCGAAATTCAAGTTTACTTAACTTCAAAACCTCATCATAGGTTTAAAGTTTAAAATATATTAAAAAATAAAAAGTCTAAATAGGTTTAAATTTTAAAATATATTAAAAAATAAAAAGTCTAACAATAATAATTAAATAAAATAAATATGCATATACATATAATATAAATAATTAAATAATATAATAATTATGTTATAGGTAAAAAAATATATATTTTAAACTAAATAATAAATTCGGGTTGGGTTGGGTTAATTTTAGGTCAACCCTTGACCCAACCCAACCTATGAAAATTTCATGATTTTGAACCCAACCCAACCTGTCAAATTGGGTTGGGTTCGTTCGAGTTTCTCGGGTTGTCGGGTTATCTGTGCACCCCTAACAAAAATAACTTAGGTTGGAAGAGTTAAAAAGCTCCAAGAACGGATGACCAATCTTATAATTTGAATATAAAGTTCTCTCATTTCAATCTCTATTGAATGCAATTGTAATTGAGAATCATGAGAAGAATTTAAGAGATAGGGAATGAGGAAAAGAAATAAGGTAATTGGGATTGGAGAAGGAGTAGATAACTCAATGTAGAATGAGATTTGAAGATTTTGAAAATTTTGGCTTTGTGAATGATTTGATAAAATATTTTATAACAATGTTAAATATTTTATACACAAATGGGAACTTGTTTGATAAAATATGTTTGTAGTTAAAATGAGTTATTTCCTCCTTATTTTATGGTAGTTGAATTTAACGTATTTTAATGGAGATTTAATTATGTTTTTAAAATTATTTAATAGTTTAAATAATCTAATTAAATCAAGCATTTTGGAGATATAATAATTATCTCTTTTCCCAAAATTTTAAATTAGATACTGATTTAAAGTGAAAAATAAAATAGTCTTTCTTTTAATAAGTATATGAAATGTAGACATTATCTATAATTTTCCTTATATAAATATAAAAATGAATTGGACCTGTTTAGAAATAAAATATGGGCTGGAGAGCGGAGACTAATATAAACGGGTTGGGGCAATATTATTTATAAATGAAAAAATGCTATATTATAAAATTAGTTGGTTCAGTCAATTTTTTTAAAAACAAATCTCCGATTGATTGGCTGTCGATTAATTTTTTTTCCTTAAACCGATACCGACCAACCTTATCTAAATAATGATCGACCGACTTTAATTCGATCAGTTTCTGTCGGTTGATTCGGTTTCTAGATAACTAGTGAACACCTCTACTTCTAGATGTCTTCTATTTGGACATCAATAATTTGGATTAACTTTCAAATTAGTTAGTTAAATTTTAATTTTCAATTTTCTTAGTCGGAAGTGTCAATCATTTAATTTGTTCATGACTTCCATCTTTATTTGTCTCTCTATATATATATATATTTTTTTTTTTCTTTTTTTTTTAAATCAATTTGTTTATCTATTTTTTAGAGAAGAAATGATATATAAATTTGATTAATAGCTTAACATTTTGTTTGTGAAAAATGAAACGAATGTAAAAGTTCATGGATCAAAATAATATTTTGCCCTAAATTTTAATATTTATTTGATAACTAATCTTTACAAGCTTTTTTTTTTTATTATATTGATTAACTTATTTCAATTCTAATTTTTTATTATTAATGGCTCTCTAAACATTTTCTTCTAATTTATCCATTTCACATATTCATTCATTATTTGTCGTATGTCATGTTCTGTTAATTTTTTTATTTTTAAAGTTTTCTATTGTAGGGTTGCACCAAAGTATTATTATTAGATTAAATTATAAAAACTTTATTTTAAGTAGTAAATTTTAGCATCCCTATTTTAATCTTGGCAATTTTTCAAAAATATTTCATCACAATCAATCTCACTTAGATTATTTTCAATCAATTTAATTTGATTAAAATCCTCGATTTCAAATTTGTCAACTATGAATAATTTTATTTTCTTCTTATTATTATACATGAAAAATCGTCGAATTATAAGTGATTGTGTCTATACAATTATTAAATTTATAACAGTTAATAAATTTGTTTGGACCCCAATTTTAAATCGGGAGGTTGGGTTATAACCCTTATTCGGGATCGTTTATTTAAACGGGCGATTGAGCCCATAATCAGCGCCTCCAAAATTGTAAAACGCTGCGGAAGAAGAAAGAAATCGCCCCAAACCGCCGCCCAAAGGAATCGTAAGAGAAGGAGGAGGGAGAATGTGAATATGGTGGGACCCACATATAATAATAATAATTATTATTATTTGTGAAAATCTCTCCTTTCGTTCCTTTGTTTAATTCTCGTGTCAATATGACCATACAGTTTAATTTTTTTTAATATTATCCATATAATTCAATTTATGAAAAATTTTCCTTTGTTTAATTTTTTTTTTGGTAACCCATATAGTATAATTTCTGTAATGTACCTTAGTTTAATTTTCGAACAGATTATTGGAGAAAGGGAAAATGATTGAGAGACTAATTTTAAAATTTTTAACTCATATATTACTCTAATTTGATAGGTAGTCTTTTCTTTTAGAATAATTTGATAGGTAATCTGAATCCCTTAATCAATTAATAAAACATATTAATTCTCTTCATCTTTAAGGAAAAACATATTTATGTATGTGCTAAAAAAAACATATTTATATATAAAAAATAAAAATAAATAAAAAAAATCATAACCATAAATCTCTACCCTAGAATCATACATTTTTAATTAATATTTTACCTTTCAAAATTCATCATTTCCATTATTTACCACCATTTTTACAAACTATAAAAGTTCTTTTTTCAAAATAAAATGTATTATTTGGAAAAAAAAGTATTTTTATTTAAAATTCTCACATTAGAACTAGATTAATATAGCTATTTTTAGTCCATAATTATAGCAATGCACAGTGCCAAATAGAATAAGAAAATATTTGTTCTAAAAAAATAATAATAAATAAATAAGAAGATCTTCACTTATTAATAAAATAAATGTTAACCTTTTTCATTATGTTGAAAATTAATGATAAGTTCAATAAAAAAAAAAAGTGTTTCATTAAATATTTGAAACTTTTTAAAAATCTAAATTCAAGTTGAAAAAAAAGTTGAAGGGCAAAGCTGCAACACAATTTGTGGAAATCGAAGCGAAGGATAAAAACAAAAGACGAAAAATTTCTAATCAGTGAATTAGTTCTGGGAAGGAAATATCAGGTACGACTTAAGAAGCCCTTGCACAAGAAAATTCTACACCTCCCACAACTAGAGTCAACAAGAGAGGAACTCTAAGAGGCTCAAGATCAGGCATTGTGGTTTTCTTCTTCGTTTTTACTTTTCGGGATAGTTAGCCTGCAGTTTCACGTTCCCGAAGAAGATTGCTAAGGCAATCTAATTGGTGCATAACTTGCCGTTGGCCCCTCACAATTCCTGATATCTGATCGGAGATCAACAAGCCATGGAGAGTCATAAACATATGGCTAATGGACAAAACTTACAGAATAACAGCCAAGGCAAGCAATTTACCACATCCATTAAAGAAAATTCCTTGGCCGACTGGGAGAAAGATGAAGAACTGGGTATAATGGATTCAGTCAAGGAACCATTACCCAATCCAAAAACGAGATAAGTTGTTGGCACGGAACTGTTACACGTTTTCGCTTGAATATTGATGTTCTGTTGGCTGGGAGAATTCCTCTAGAGCTTAAGTTTGAATTCAACTTCTCAATTCGAGTCGTAAACTCGTCAATTCGATCATTTAGTGATGAAATTTGTTCAGAAAGATGAGAAATGGCTCTCTAAGCAATGGTTTCAGTAAGATAAATTTAGATAGGTAATATGTTTGAGTACCCATTTTCTACAAACCTAAGAACATGGTGTTAGGTATCTAGCCTCAAAACCTGCAGAGAGCGCAAACACCAGATACCAACAAGGAAATACTACTGATAATATTGATAAAAACACCTAAAAAACAGAGTATGATCCAAAGAGTTACAACGATAACAATACAAGAACATAAACAACAAAATAACACGATAATACGATTGAACGATAGACTCCAGGTGAATTCAAGAGCACCGGTTCTCTCCTTCCCTGCTTCTACTCTCTAGATTTTTCCTGTCTTGCCCAACAAGCCTACATTCTTTAAATACCCTTCACAACCAGGACAAAAAATGATCCGCACTCGCTCTTAACGGTCTGCTCCACTTCCTAACCCCTGCCCAAGTTCAAATACCTTTTTACCCATCCTAGCATGCGTCAAAAACTTAGGTGGATTTTTATTTTCCTCTTCCTTCGCAATCTTGGGCCTTCTAGCATATGTGTGTATGATTGAGGGTCTAACATTACCCGTCGGGGTCAAATACACCTTGTCCTCAAGGTGGAAATTTGGGAACTGTTGCTTCATGTAGTTCACTTCCTCCCATGTGGATTCGTTAGATTGCTATCCTTCCCACTTGACCAGCCATTCCTCATAACACATATCCTTATTCCATCATAACCCGAGGACTTCCTCTGGGGATGCTACCCATTCAAAATCTTTAGCAATGATAGTAGGGCTTTGTTGCACCTGATGTTTTGTGCCTACATATTTCTTAAGCTGTGAAGCATGAAACACATCGTGAATCGATGAATTGGGTGGTAAAGCCAAGCGATAAGTAACATTGCCAATGCATTCAGTAATTCGATAGGGCTCGAAAATTTTTGGAGCTAATTTCTCACAACGATGTCGTGCGAGGGAACGTTGTCTGTATGGTCTCAATTTCATATACACCATCTCTCCTTCGGTGTAAGCTATTTCTCGTCGATTCTGATCTGCATAGCGTTTCATTCGTTCTTGAGCCAACTGTAAACGTTCCTTAAGAGCTGCTAAAGCCAAATCCCTCTCTGTCAATTGACGTTCCACTGCATCATTTGAAGTTTTATGTTCTCGATATGAGATAAACTGCCTAAAACGGTGTGGTATTAATAGATATATGGTAGTTGGTGTTCTACCAATACTTTGGCCACACCATCCACATTTTCCACTGCTTTGGGTGCTCGCTACAAAAACATCTCAAATAAACCTCGAGACAATTGTTAACACGCTCGGTTTGTCCATCCGTTTGAGGATTAAATGCAGTGCTCCTTTTTAATCCCGTGCTCTGACTCTTAAATAATTTAGTCAAAAAATGACTAATAAAAATTTTATCCCGTACTGAAACAATTGTCCTTGGGAATCCATGTAATCTAACCACCTTTTGGATGAAAATCATCGCCACTTCTTTAGTAGTATACGGATGACTCAAAGAAATGGAATGAGCATACTTACTGAGCCTATCCACTACCACAAGAATGGAATTTTTCCCATGGGATTTGGGTAGTCCTTCTATAAAGTCCATTGATATGTCTTCCCAAATTCGGTTAGGTATTTCCAAAGGTTGCAATAACCCAGAAGGAGTGCGGACTTCGATTTTATTTCTTTGGAAGACTTCACACTCAGCAACATATTTCTGTACATCTGCCTTCATGCCTTTCCAAAACAATTCTCTCGTCAAGCGTTTATAGGTTCTAAGAAAACCCGAATGGCCTCCCAATACTGAGTCATGGTACGTGTGCAAAATCATGGGAATTAGAGGGGATGTAACTGACACCACTATTCCACCCCAACAGTTTATCATGGCAAAGTTCAAATTTCGGATGGCTAGATGGATATACTTTGATGGCTTCAATAATGGCTCGCAACTGCTCATCATGCTGAACCTCTTCGTCAATTTGATTCACATCAATTTGATTTATAAATGAAATGGCAAAATCGGGTAGAGCTAAGACTGGTAGCGTGACCATCGCTTTCTTTAAGCCGTCAAAGGCCTTGCTAGTGTCCTTATTCCACTGGAATGCATCTTTCTTCAGAAGATCAGTCAGGGGTGCCGCTAAAGATCCATAATTTTTAACAAACCTCCGATAGTAACCCATTAACCCAAGAACCCCCTCAATTCCTTGATGGTTTTTAGTGATGGCACTGCAGCATGGCTCTAATCTTCTCCAGGTCTGCTTCGACTCTTTCAGCTGATACCCAATGCCCAAGATATTCACATCTAGGTTGTGCGGAAACACATTTTTTTTTATTGATAAACAAGGAGTGTTCTTTCAGGGTACTAAACACCGCCCACAGGTGTTGTTCATGTGTTTCCAAGTTTGGGCTATAGACTAATATGTCATAAAAAAAAAAGACTAATACAAATTTACGTAAATAGTATCGAAAGACTTGATTCATTAAACTTTAGAAAGTGTGCAGTGTATTTGTCAAGCCGAAAGACATGACTAGGAACTCATACTGACCTTGATGTGTACGAAAAGCAGTCTTACTCACATCTTCTTCTTTCATTCTGATCTGGTGATATCTCGATTTCAGGTCTAACTTCGTGTAGACTTTGGATCCGTGCAGCTCGTCTAGGTGTTCTTCGATCACTGGGATCAAAAACTTGCTCGGAATAGTTTCTTTGTTTAGAGCCCTATAATCCACGCAAAACCTCCAACCCCCATCCTTCTTCTAGACCAATAATACTAAACTCGAAAATGGGCTATGACATGGCCTTATTATTCCGAACTGCAGCATTTCTTCGATCATCCTCTCTATCTCAGATTTTTGGGCGTGTGCATACTTATACGGTCTTACTTGCACTGTCACTTTCTCGTCCTTCAAATTGATTTGGTGATCTATTACTCGCTTGGGAGGTAATCTTGGGGGTAGCTCAAAGATTGTTTGTAATTTCTCTAGAAGTTCGCAGGTACTTAGAAGCAGCTCCTCCACGGTACTCAACTTTCCTTCACAATTATGCTCTTCTCGCAGCTGGTCTTGAACTTCACAAAGCTCAATTAAGTACCCTTGATCACCATCAGACCAGGACTTATAGAATTTTTAGTGAAACTTCCGCTCGGGTGAGAGACGGATCCCTTTTTAAGGTGATCGTTCCCTTATCAGATTCAAACTTCATCGTAATAGCCTTTCAATTGATGTGCACGAACCCTGTTTTACGTAACCACTGCATTCCCAAAATCAAATCCACATTCCCTAAATCCATAGGCAAGAAATCTTCACTGATTTTGAACTGTTGTAGTTCCAATTTGACTGCCTTGCAAATGCCCTTCCCTCTAACTGCGATTCCGGTACCCATCACCACTCTATAGTTTGTGGTTTCTGTGCAGTCAAATTTTAATTCCTCAACCAGATGCTGAGAAATAAAGTTTTGAGTTGCTCCACAATCAATTAGCACGATGATGTCTCGACCTTCTATCGATCCCTTAAGCTTCATGGTTCCTGGAGTCGAAAACTAGATGACCGATCGAATGGCTAGTTCAACATTCTCCATAATTTCTTCCATACTTTTTTCTTCTATTTTGGTTTTAAAATCAGGCCCTTCTAATTCGACCTCACCACATGCAGTAACCACCATAACTCTTAATTCTCGGCTTTCTTTGGACTTGCATTTATGATCAACAAAAAACTTCTTATCGCATTTAAAACAGAGCCCTTTCTCCCTTTTCATTTGATACTCTACGTCAGACAATCTTTTCGACGGCGCCTATCTTCAGATTTGACCACCATTTTCCAGAATGGTAATTGTTCGTAGAGAGAAGGCTTCTTCGACCTTTGGGCCCTGGTTTCGGTACTGGTAACCTGTTTGAACAGGTTTGGAAATTTTGATCCTAAATTAGCTGGGTATGTTCAATAATTTCGTCCAACCTCTTCGATTTGCGACTGATCACATCTGCTCTCAGGTCGACTAAAAGACCGTTGAGGAATGCACTCTCTAGGACTTCTTCTTCTAGATGTGGCAATGGCGCCTATAATACTTCACACTAGTGTATGTATTCTTCGAGGGTTCCTTCCTATCTTATTACGAGGAATCTGGTACATAACGTTCCTTTCTGCATTAGTCAAAACTGAATGTAGAGTCTTATTTTCAATTCCTTCCATGTTCTAATTTCCCTGCGATTGTTGGCCCATCTAAACTAATCCACTGCAACTTTCTCAAAGCTTATCACAACCATATTAACTATTTCCTTTTTTCGAGAGTTGATGAAGTTCGAAATAATGTTCTGCTCTAAAGATCCACGAGTTCAACTCAGCACCAGAGAACACCAGTATTTCCAGTTTCTTAAACGACCTATTTTCTCTCACATTCTGTTCATTCTTATCTTCTGAGGGTTCCCATTCTTCGGTTGAATTCAGGGCATCATCTCCTTCACTTACATTCTGTTTTAACTTCTGGCTGGACCCTTCTGTCACCATCTATTCACTCTTAGATTTTCCATTCGCAAATTCCTCCAGAACTCGCCCCATCGCCTTCTAGTTTTCAACCATTCCAACCTTTCATTTTTCAATACTCTTCGTAATGCTCTTCAAGGTGTCCTTGACTTGTTCTACCTCCCTCTCCATTCCGTCGATTCTCTCTTCAATCTGCTTCTGAGCCATGCTCCTTGTCTTCCTTAGGATTGAAACATGCTCTGATACCAATTTGTTAGGAATGAAACATGCTCCCTTTGGGTTGAAAATGACTGAGATATGCCCTTGCTCCATAAAATTTTGGGTGAATTAGACAGCAGAAGTAAACATTTTTATGATGGGATTGATTTCAATTAGTTTTATTAAAACAATGCAGGAATGAGTGATTTTGAACCATTTGACTGAACAATAATGGCAAAAAAGATACCATGAGATTGTGGAAGGATTCGTAGGAAAATAAAATGTCAAAGAAAGGGTATAGAAAGGAAGAGGGAACGAAAAAGAAACTAAAAAAAAAAGAAAAGAAAAACAATTACGGGAAGACAACCCTACATGTATGCACCACTTCTTCTTCTCCTGCAAATTCGGTTGAAAGGTGAACTTGTTTCTATTTTTATTTTATTTGATCAGTTTATTATTTTAACTTTTCTTATGAACCATCATGGATTGAAAACCTAGTGGACAAAGAAGGTCTCGAGTATTTAAGAGATTATGATTTCAATTCATGATGAGCTACATACCTAAAAATCGATTTCTTTCGGATTTCTTGACAGTCAAATGTTATGGGGCTAGATGGTTTGTCCCATGAGAATAGTTGAAGTGCGTGTAAGCTGGTCTAAACACTCATGGATGATAAAAAAAAAAAGAGGTTCCTCATGTTTGTACAAAAGAAATCAACGACACATAACTACCACGCAACCTTAAGCCTCCAAGAGTGTTGAAGCCCTACACAGCACACATAGCCTTTCTTAAAATCGTTCTTTCAAATGTAAGTTAGAAAGTCGTGTCTTGTCTAGAGGCTCACTTATAAGCCTTATGCCTCAAATGGCTCATATTAACACTTAAAACCCAAAAAGTCTAACCTTTTGAGATTCTAATTTTTCAAGAAAACTCTATCAATGGTGGCTATAGAGAGTGCTTCTTTAGGGCATGAAACTAGATCCCCGTCAAGATTGAGTTTAGACTTCAAATCATCTGGCAAGGCCTGTAAAATGATATGGTCACGACGAATCACCGAAGTCGAATAAATAAGAGTATATGAAGATTTCATACCATGACTTCATTTACAAGCTTTTCTTATTGAATCTGTTCAATATTTCGTTATATTACTAACGGTTCTGTTATTGGAAGAAATAAAATAGAGCATCCGTCATTCATAATTTACTCTCAATACTTAGGTTTTCCTTAGTTTTTCATCCTAACCTCCTAAAAGTCATATGCAAGATATTAATATAAATCTTCTATCTTAATGTCATTCTAACTCTAAGAATCACTCAATTTAACGTACAAATTACTTAGAATTCATTAAGATAATAGCCTAAATAACTCTCTAATTGAGAGTTATCAAACCACCAAACTTGAATCATTGCTCGTCCCGAACAATGCTATACATGACTTAATGCACAAGGGAAGAATTTATATAAAGGTTACTACCATGGTATACGCTACCCTAAACCACTAAGTATTAACCCTATGTCTACGTTGATACACATTCACAATTGGTGGCTTATCACTTCACACATCCGTACCATAAGATGATATAAGATAGTTTCTAAAATATTCAAAGAGTGTGTACTAAACTCAATTGTGTGAGATAGTAACATAAGTTGATAATGGTGTTTCTGTAGGTATCTTCCGCGTAGTTCCTGCAAAACAATCACCAGAACACCCAAAACAGGCACCCTTGATGAATAACTTTCTTCACCAAGGAGATTATATATTCATACTCAACCCAGTTCATAAAGGAATGTGATCAGGAACAAAAGAAAATACCCGGCAACTTTGAGAGAGTTGGAAATCTCTCTTCTAGGCACAAGTCTAACCAAAAAACAATCTACCTGCCCCAAACCTCCCTCTCTCTAACAAAAGCTCTCCCTCTCTTATTTCACTCCCCCTCCCACTAACAGAATAGTGCGCACGTTGCTCCTTTAGGTAATGACCTTTTTGCCCATCCTTTGATATGTTTTTAATATCGGGGGCCTTACAGTTTCTTAAAGAACTCTTACATCTACAAGACAGAATGACAAGAGATGAAATTTTGTAGATCATATAACATGAGTTAAGTGGGTCATACCATTCGTTCTCGATACACAATAAATGCGATCAATAAAAGCTGCTATAAAGCTATCTATATATTTTCAAAACAAAATTATGTATAAAAGCAGGTCTAAAATGAAAAGGAACTTTACAACCAGAGCTATTCTTGAATGAATAAAATTTCTACTTCAGGTGAAGCCCTCTTAAATTTTAACAATTCGATTAATATAGTCGATCGTCAATAAGTAACATGTAGACAAGGTTTGATACTCATTGTCTCAAGCACAGGAAAATTTATAAACAAATATTTAATAAATTCCATCTTGTGTGGATCACCAGACATATTTGTTGTTTTCACAACTCTAAGATTCCCGAATGAATAGTTTAAAGAACATTCATTGTCCCAAAAGTCTAAGTCAGGAGCTTCTGAAGCAACCACAGGGTTTGAGGAGCTCTGTATGAAAACAATAAGTAGAAAATAATGTTACCATCTAAGATTAATCAAAATATAACATTAACTTTCATGCTGATTCAAGAATAGAGCTGCACATGAAAATGAGAAGGACAAAAGAAACCAATTATCGAAATTTTAAGCTCCTGCAAATTTGGGGAACCGGTAATCAAGCGAAGCACCACAAGTATTTCAGTCATATCTTCAAAACTCACTTGAAACAATTCAATACTCCTTAAATAGATATATGAAATCGGTAGAGCTTTTGCACTATTACCTATACTCAAATACTTTGGGTGGGGGTGGAGGGAGAGATATGAGAATCACATGTAATTTCGAAAACCAACAATTAAAAATAAGGAAATTGTACTCAATAACCTATGCATACAAATCATAAACTATTTGCATCCATAGTTATTAAACATTTTAATATTGTATTATAAATACTCATTAATACCAGTATTATAAAAGGTATGTGACGATACTCATTAATACCAATGACTACATGTGCTAATTAATTTTTAAAGAGGCTATATTTATAATTATTTTCTAAATTTGACTAGTATCCCAAGTTTCCATAGAAATAAAGCTCTACAGCAGAAGGCACTGATCAGCAAATGAGTAAATATATTTAAACTAACATACCTTGGCGAAGTAACTATGGCCAATAAGTTTCTCAAGATAAGGCACTGTAACGGCTCAGGTTTTCGTCCCGGTTCCCCAGGTACGTTTTCTAGTTTTTTTCGGTTGTTCAGTTGGGCTGTTAGAGCAGTTTCAGCTTTAGGGGGGTATTTTGGTAATTTACCAAGTTTCAGGTTCGTTCTCTCTTTTTACTAAGTTCAGGATTGTTTCGTTGTTTTAAGGCTTCAAGATCAGTTTCACAAGTTGAGGGCATGGATAGGTTTGGTTTTGGCTAAAAGAGATTAAAAGAAAAAAGGTTGGAAATAGGTTTCTAAAAGTGTCTTCGCTGGGACTCAAAGGCAGGATGGTTAAAAGAGATTAAAGGCAAAAGGTTGGAAAATAGGTTAAAAGTGTCTTCGCTGGGGCTCGAAGCCAGGATTACTTAAGGATGGCTTGACACGTGGCAAGAAAAGCCCTTCTCTTTTACAATTCTTTCCTCCCAGCCGCATTTGTTCGTTCATTTGGAGAGAAATGCATTTCACAGCAGAGAGCTTTCACTTCTTCTCATTTCCTTCATGAAAATCCTGATCACCAAAACCTAGCCCTGCTCCCTGCTTCGCCGTTCACCCAACCCTTACCGAGCCATCCCTATCGCAACACTCACAGACTTGCATCGCTCAGCCCACTACCGAGCTCCTCGCCAAGACCTCGCGATCGACTAGCCCCTCAATCGCCCAGCTTCACTGCTGCACGTCTGATTCTAGCCGCACACGCACCGATTTACGTTTGCTCTCACTGCCGGGACCAGCCGCAACAACACTCCCTCACCCATACGACGCAGTCGTTCGTGCATAAGCCTTGCTGCCGCAGCCCTTCGCCCACGCCAAGCTCTCCCAGACGGTCCGCGTCGCCTAGCCACAACACTGCCGAGCCTGGTGCCTTCGATTTTAGGTAGCTTCTCGAGCCTTGTGCTTTTAGTTACCTAGTTTCGTTTAGATAGCTGCTGAATATTAATTGTGTGCTTGTTAATTATTTGCCTAGGTTGTTTATCCGTCGGTTCTGCAGCTCGAGGAGCATCATTATTTGTTTGTTTGTTTCCAGGTAAGGATTTCCTTGTCAAGGTTGTGTGGACCCTACGCTTGCCATTGATGGTTTCTTGGTTGTTTGTTACTGCTGTAATAACTTGTTAGTGGATAGGTTGAATGGTTGTTGTCTCTGTTGCTGAGCATGCTAGTGGACTAGGCTTCTGAGTGTTGTACTGTTGCATGAACTTGTTAGCGGATAGGCTTTACTTGATTATTACCTGTTCAATGTACATGTTAGTGGATAGGCTTTTGTAAGTTTATTGATGCATATGTGCTAGTGGATAGAATTGTATGACTTGTCTGATAGGACCTAGGATGTAGAATGTTGTACCCTGGATTGCACCTTTCTGTTTACAGTGACTGCTATGTTTTATTACTGTTGGCATTCTGTCTGTTTTTGTGCAATGTTATTGATGCCGAACTCTGTTAGCTCTAAGGCGCTTCTTCTTAGAAAGGTCTTGTTAGGTTGTCATCTTCCAGAGGTTGAGAGTGGACCAACGTACGTGTCCCTACCGGTCGGGCTGTAAGGTCAGATTCCTTACCCCTAGCAACCGGGTGTGGAGTAGCTACCACCCCGGCATAAGCCTAGTTTGTGGCCTGCTAGAGCGGGGTCCTTTCCTTGGTGCAGGCCTGCCTTGGGACGATCTTTAGCTTCAGGCATTGGGTGTGATTCAGGCTGCCACATTATGGTGCCGAGGGCCTCCCGCCTGCTGTGGATCAGTGCTCACATTTCTGAGTCATAGGCATGTGCACCTGGACCGACATAGTTTGTGTAGGCCTACATTTATCCAATTTGCAAGAGCATGCAGTGTAGGCATATATGCATTAGATGCCCAGAGGAGAGCTCCCTCAGGCTAGTGTATCAGTACACCTTCCGTTAAGTTTAGAGCCCGACACTTGGGTACTCTCTCAAGTGTTCAGGATCAGCATAGTGAACTGATCACTTAGCCGAGAGTTAGAGACTCTGAGATTCTAGGGGTTATATTGATAACTCATTTGGAGAACCACAGTGGATCCTTAGCCGAGAGTTAGAGACTTTTGATGTTTGAGCATGATGTGATTGAGCTTGTGTTGAGACTGCTTTTGTGATGTTTGGATTGCTCGTATGCTATGATGCTAGATGATGTGACTTGCATACTGTACCCTAGTTGGGGATTCTTACTGAAAGCCTTTGTACTCACCCTTATTTCTATGGTTTTTCCACCAGGTAACTTGGGACAGCACTAGGACGGCTCGAGGAGGAGCTACTTGATCATGGGTCTCAGCTGTTTTGATTTTTATAAGTTGTCTTTTATTCAGCATGCATGATAGTTTGGTTATAAAGGGTTTCATGTTTTAAAATTGTTTTGAATAACTCTGGCCAGAGGCTCAACTATGTTTTATTTTATGAATTGTTCTGAATGAATAAACAGGCATTTTTTTTATTGGTTGGTTTAATGTTTAACTTTTGAACGTATTGAACCATGCATGTTGAGTAAGAACCAATTTTAGGACTGTTTTAGGAGTCGGGTTCTTACAAGTTGGTATCAGAGCCAAGTTCTCCAAGTGTGACTTCTGGTTAGGGCATGTGGCCTTTCTGGGTCACGTTATTTCTAGTAAAGGTATTGCAGTGGACCCTGCTAAGATTGATACAGTGAGGTCATGGGCCAGACTGACCACGGTCGCAAAGATTCGCAGCTTTCTGGATTTGGCAGGCTACTACCAAAGATTCGTCAAGGACTTTTTCGCTAAAGCAGCGCCCCTTACTCGGTTGACGAGGAAAGGTGTAGAGTTTGATTGGGATGCCAGTTGTAAAGAAAGTTTTGGCTTGCTAAAGCACAGTTTGACGTCTGCCCCAGTGTTGTCAGTTTTGGAAGGAACATGTGATTTTGTTGTGTACAATGATGCTTCTAAGTTTGAGTTGGGTTGTGTCTGATCGAGACTCTCGCTTTACTTCTCGTTTCTGGAGGGCACCCCAGAAAGGTTTGGGCATTGAGTGTGGTTTCAGTACTGCGTTTCACCCTCAGACAGATGGGTAGACAGAGAGGGTGAATCAAATTCTTGAGGACATGTTGCGAGCCTGTGTGTTATATTTTTCGGGCAAGAAGCAGAGTTTCAAATTTTGCGGTGTCTAGAGCAGAGTATGTTCGCCGATGATTTCTGGGTTGAAAGCTCGTCGTTTATTAGCTCGAAGAGCTTGGGGTTATTTGGCAAAGTTGTCTGGGGAAATTTTCCCTTCGTTGTCTGTTGATTAGGTGCCGGTAGTGCAGGACTTTACAGATGTGTTCCCAAAGGAGCTACCCGGGTTACCGCCACAGAAAGAGGTTGACTTCACCATTGAGCTCGAGTCAGGGACTCTCCCTATCTCGAAGGCTCCATACCGTATGGTGCCAGCAGAATTGAAAAAGTTGAAAGTGCAATTGTAGGAGATGTTGGACAGAGGGTTCATCAGTCCCAGTGTGTCCCCACGGGGAGCACCTGTTTTGTTTGTGAAAAAGAAAGATGGTTCGATGTGCCTTTGCATAGATTACAGGGAGCTGAATAAAGTCACGGTGAAGAATAAGTATCCGTTGCCTCGGATTGATGATTTGTTCGACCAACTTTAGGGAGCTTTTGCGTTCTCTAAGATAGACTTGAGGTCTAGTTACCACCAATTAAGGATCAGAGATGTAGACATTCCTAAGACAGCATTCAGGTCGAGGTATGGCCATTATGAGTTTGTGGCTATGTCCTTCGGGCTAACCAATGCACCAGCAGCGTTTATGGACATGATGGATAGGGTGTTCAAGGCATTCTTGGACAGCTTCGTCATTGTGTTCATAGACCACATCTTGATATATTTTAAGACCAGAGAGGATCATGCCTCGCACCTGAGGCAAGTGTTGACGGCATTAAGAGAAAATCAGTTGTACGCCAAGTTCTCCAAGTGCGATTTCTTGTTAGAGCAAGTGGCCTTCCTGGGTCACATTATTTCTAGTAAAGGTATTGAAGTGGACCCCGCTAAGATTGATGCAGTGAGTTCATGGGCTAGACCTACCACGATCGTAGAGATTAACAACTTTCTAGGTTTGGCTGGCGACTACCGGAGATTCGTCAAGGGCTTTTCTGCTAAAGCAGCACCCCTTACTTGGTTGACGAGGAAAGGTGGTTTTGTTGTGTACAGTGATGCTTCTAAGTATGGTTTGGGTTGTGTTTTGATGCAGCATGGTAAGGTAATTGCTTACGCTTCTCGTCAGTTGAAGCCCTATAAATAGAATTATCTGACTCTCGATATGGAGTTGGCAGCGATCGTCTTTGCACTGAAAATTTGAAGGTATTGCCTGTACGGTGAAAAGATTCAGATGTTCACGGACCACCAAAGCCTCAAGTACTTCTTCACTCAGAAGGAGTTAAACAACAGGCAGAAGAGGTGGCTTGAGTTAGTTAAGGACTACGACTATGAGATTTTGTACCATCCGGGTAAAGTCAATGTTGTGGCAGATGCCTTAAGCAGAAAGACGTCGCATTCTGCAACTTTGTTGAGTTCCCAGCTTCCATTGCGGAAAGAGTTCGAGCGAGCCGGTATAGTAGTGTTGTTGGTAAAGGTTACCGCCAGGGTAGCCCAATTGGCTGATTAGCCTTCGATCACACAGAGGATCATTAATGGCCAGCTGAGTGATCCCGAGTTGAGAAGATTGATTACCAGGGTTCAGGCAGATGGAGATTTTGATTTTGTGGTAGCACCAGATGGTGGTTTGAGATTTAGAAGATGCCTTTGTGTGCCAGCAGACGCTAGACTGCGAGCTGAGTTGCTTACTGATGCTCACAGTTCCCCATTTACTTGGCACCCAGGAGGTACCAAGATGTATCAGGATCTTAAGCAGACCTTCTGGTGGAGCAACATGAAGAGAGAAATTGTAGAGTTTGTTAGTCGGTGTCTCACTTGTCAGTAAGTGAAGGCTCCTAGACAGAAACTCGCATGTTTATTGCAGCCACTGAGTGTGCCTCATTGGAAATGGGAGGAGATCTCCATAGACTACATTTCTGGGTTACCAAGGACACCGAGAGGGTTTACTCATATCTGAGTTGTTGTTGACCGATTGACCAAGAGTGCGCACTTCATCCCCAGTAGGATCACTTATACCGTAGAGCAGTGGACATAGTTATTTTTGGAGCAGATCGTTCAGTACCATGGGGTGCCAGTGAAGATTATGTCTGATCGGGATTCTCGGTTCACTTCTCATTTCTAGAGGGCGCTACAGAAAGGTTTGGGCACAGAGTGCAGTTTCAGTACCAGGTTTCACCCTCAGACAGATGGTCAGACAGAGAGAGTGAACCAGATTTTAGAGGACATGTTGCGGGCTTGTGTGTTAGATTTTCTGGGCAGTGGGACCAGTATCTGTACTTGATCGAGTTTGCTTACAATAACAGTTATCAAGCGACGATTCAAATGGCCCCGTTTGAGGCTTTGTATGGTAAGCATTACAGATCTCCAGTGTTCTGGGAAGAGGTTGGTGACAGACAGGTTTTGGGTCCCGAGTTGTTACAAATGACTAACAACGCAGTTCAGAAAATCAGGACTCGTATGTTGACAGCGCAGAGTAGACAGAAAAGTTATGCTGATGTTCGAAGTCGAGACTTAAAGTTTGAGGTGGGTCAACATATGTTTCTGAAAGTGGCACCAATGCGTGGTATTTTGAGGTTCGATAAGCGTGGAAAGTTGAGTCCCAAGATTGTGGGCCCTTTTGAGATCATTGAGTGTATTGGTTTGGTTGCTTACCGTTTAGCTCTGCCCCTCCTTGGCAGCAATGCACAGTGTTTCCACGTTTAGATGTTACGTCAGTATGTGGCAGACCTGTCTCACATAGCTGATTTTAAGCCGTTAGAGCTGAATAAGGATTTGAGCTTCGAGGAGAAGCCTGTGCAAATTTTAGCTTGGGAGCACAAGACCTTGTATAATCGGGAGATCAGTTTGGTTAAGGTTTAGTGGAGGTGTCAGAAAGCAGAAGAATCAACCTGGGAGTTGGAAGACGAAATGATGACTCATTATCCAGAGTTGTTTCAGTCTTAGGGACTTTCGGGGACGAAAGACATAAAATGGGGGAGTATTGTAACAGCCCAGGTTTTCATCCTGGTTCCCTAGGTATTTTCTCTTGTGATTTGATTGTTTCGTTGGGCCGTTAGGGCAATTCTAGCCTTCAGGGGTATTTTGGTCATTTACCCTTAGGGTTAGTTTGGTAATTTGTCGAGGTTTAGGGTTATTCTTGCAGTTAACTGAGACTAGGGCTAATTTGGTGTGTTGCAAGTTTTCTGGGTTAGTTGAAGGGTTTTAGAGTCATTTTGGTGAAAAAGAGGACTTTTGGTTAATTCAAGGAAAAAGTTTAGATTTATTTAAAAAGAAAAAAAGAAAAAAAGATTTTCTTTTGGTTTTGGCGATCATTTCCTCAAACTCCTTCATCTTCTTCCTTTGTCGCACACACCTCTCCACCGAGAACCCCTTTTCCCTTCACCGATCAGCCTTGCCTCTGATCACAAGCCCTCACCGATCGCAGCCATCCTTGCTGTCGAGATCACCATTGCTGCCGAGGCCACGCACGCACGCATCACCAGCCGCAACGCAGCCCCTACCCTCACCTCGCATCGCTGCTCTCGCGATCGCAAGGCCTTTGCCCTACGCACAGTGCCAGTCAATCGATCGTCCACGCGATCGTTGCCCAGCGCTCGCCATCCGTAAGGTTCTGCGCTTTGCATCCCCTCACCAGCTCGCACGCGCCGCACACTCTCTGCCCATGTCTAGCAGCCGAGCCAGCCGTGCAGGCACCATGCCTCGATCCTACGCTTCGCCTAGCCCAGTAGCTTCGCTAGCCACGCCCTCGTCAGGCGCAACCCTTCACCAACCCACCTTCGCTGCTACCGCACACATGCGTTGAGCCGTGCCCTTCGCCGCAATCGAGCTGCCTTGCTGCCGAGGCTTTGTGCTTCTAAGTTTTGGGGTATTGTTTCTTTGCTTGTTGGTCGTTTTTTTGCTAAGTTGTTTAGAGTTTAATTGCTTGTTATTATTTGCCTAGGTTGAGTTTCGTGTTGATTCTGCAGCTTAAGGAGCAAAGTTATCTATTTATCTGTTTTCGGTCTTCAGATAAGGATTCCTTGTCGGGGTTATGTGGACCATGCGCACGCCACTGATTGCATCTTAGTTGTTTGTTATTGTTTTACTGAGCATGTTAGTGGATAGGTTCTGATTAGTTGCTTGCCCTGTTTACTGAATATGCTAGTGGATAGGTTTATTTGTTTACTGCTTGCCTGTTTAATGAACATGTTAATGGATATGCTCTTACAGATTATCTGTTGTATGACTTGTCTCATAGGACCTGGCGTGTAGATTGATGTACTCTGGATTTCACTACTCTGTTTGCGGTGACTGCTTTGTATCTGTGATTGTGATATTCTGTATGTTTTATTGTGTAATAGTGTTGTTGAACTCTGTTAGTTCTAGGGTACTTTCTCTTAGATAGATCCTGTTAGGTTGTCATCATCCAGAGGCTGAGAGTGGACCAACGTACGAGTTCCCACCGGTCGGGCTGTGAGAACAGATTCCTTATCCCCGGTAGCTGAGTGTGGAGTAGCTACCACCCAGGCATAAGCCTAGTTTGTGGCCTGCTAGAGCGGGGTCCTTTCCTTGGTGCAAGCCTGCCTTGGGACAACCCTTAGCTTCAGGCGTTGGTGTGAGCAGGCTGCCACAGTATGGTGCCGAGGGCCTCCTGCCTGCTGTGGATCAGTGGACACCTTTCCGAGTCTTAGGCATGCGTACCTGGATGACATATTTTGTGTAGGCCTACATTTATCCGATTTGCAAGAGCATGCGGTGTGCGCGTATGTGCATTAGATGCCGGGAGGAGAGCTCCCTCGTGCTAGTGTATCAGTACACCTCTCCGTTCAGTTTAGAGTCCAACACTTGGGTACTCTCCCAAGTGTCCAAGATCAGCACAGTGAGCTGATCACCTTAGTCGAGAGTTAGAGACTCTCGAGATTCTAGGGGTTATATTGATAACCCATTTGGAGATCCGTAGTGGATCCTTAGCCGAGAGTAAGAGACTCTCGAGGTTTGAGCATGCTGTGATTATACTTTTGTTGAAACTGCCTATGTGATGTTGGATTGCTTGTATGCTAGGATGATGGGTGATGTGACTTGCGTACTGTACCCCAGCTGAGGATTCTTACTGAGTGCCTTTGTACTCACCCTTATTTCTGTAGTTTTTCCACCAGGTAACTTGGGACAGCACCGGGACGGCTAGAGGAGGAGCTGATGGATCATGGGAGTCCGCTGTCTAGTTTATTTGTTTATTGTCATTTGTTTCAGCATGTAGTCAGGAACTGAGTTCTCGTGTCTTTTTACGGTTTATGTTTTGAACATGTTTTAATAATCTCTGGCCAAAGGCTTAAATTGTGTTGGTTTTATTCTTATGATTTGGACTGTTTACTTTCCGTATAAAATGATTGAGTTCCTTTTATGTTTTTAATGATTTTAAATTCCTGCATGCTGAGTAAGAACCACTTTTAGGATTGTTTTAGAGTCGGGTTCTTACACATGGACTTGAATTTTTGTGGGTTTAAATGGCCAAAACTGATAGATGATGGGAGTGGCATAACATAATGGCTCATTTGTGTTTCCTCCGAGGATTGAAATTCTGCAGTGGATGATCGAAGTAGATGGATGATGGGAATAGACCAACAATTTGTCCATCGTCATAGAAAAAAAAATGATCCGTTGAAAATAGGTAGTGGTTTTTAAAAAGTATTTTGCAATATCTAAATATATTTTTTAAATCTATCTAAATATTAGGAAGATAACTAATATATATTTTTTAAAAAGAGATCTTGTGAAGAGATGTCCTTGATTTGGGAAGGTGGTGAGATTTTATTAACTAAATAATACACCAATTTGGTTTGAATAAAAATAATAAAATTTGGATATTTTTGGGATAAAATTTCTCTCTCTCTTGCCATTTGTGAAAAAAAGATACCTATTTTAATTCTTGAAATTGATAGACATCTCATGGATTATTTTGGAATAAGTAGACATTCTCTACTATTTCTCTTAATTATTTTGTATTTGGACCAACAAGTGGCAACTGAACCCGAATAGATTTGAGCTTATTTGAGCACAATTCATTTAGTCTAGAAATTGGACTTTTGGCCTAAATTGTAATTTGGCCGAACTTGATTGTTGATGGATTTGATCAAGTAGTTGAACAACCATAAAATGACTAATTTAGGTAACAATATTAATTTATAATTGGTTTCTAAGTAAAAGATTCGCCTTGCCATTAGTTTAAATAATGACGTGTTATTTCTAATTTGTCAAAACAACTATTCTAACGATGTTCAATTTAAAAAGTAAAGATCAATTTAAAACTAGATACCAAACTTATTAACTAAAAAAAGTAATTTTCACATAAGAAAAAGTAAAAAGGTATCTTTGTATTCAGTGCAATTCGAAAGCTAGACCTCGGGCACCTCGTTGGCTTGAATCTGAGTCATTAGGGACGACCATAAATAAGAATCAAAGCACAAATGAAATATAGTTTCTGAAGTCCAATCTCAATATATATATATATATTAAAAATACAACCTTGAGATTAATTATCAAACAAACCCATTCCTTAAACATTGATAAAGGAATACTAGAAAAATGAGAAATAAGAAACATAATAAAGATTAACGTGTGAACCTTCACGGACCTAAAGATGTTGAGCATGTATGCATCAACCTAATCTACAAATTTATTTTGATATATTGAATAGTCAAATATGCAACCTAATATATACAGTCTTAGAGATGCTTTTTGTTTAGTCTCCAAAATTCTCATATATATATATATA
>JBBMKA010028723.1:0-25213 GCA_037833695.1 Sechiopsis laciniata
TAAAATTAAGTTTGCTTTCTTTTTCATTGCTTTTAAAGTTATTCAATTCAATATTTTTGTTGGATTATTTTATTAACCTTTATATTATTATTATTATTATTATTTTTTTTTTTGCAGTTCATTCGTTGAGTTTTAAATACATACTTGAAGACGGAAAAATGAAGTTTGAGAATGATAAAATCACTATTTGAAATTAAGCGTAAGTATACTTTAAGTTGAGTTCATTAGCCATGTATTCTCATACATATATAGTTTACTTTACTAAAAAAATAATGATATTTGTTACAAAAAATTATATGGAAATAAATGAAGATACACCAAACCCTCCTTTTTTTTAAGTAGATGAAATCCAAACTAAAGAATTATGATACATATATAGTTTATTTTACTAAAAAAATAATGATATTTGTTAAGAAAAATTATATGGAAATAAATGAAGATACACCAAACCCTCCTTTATCTGGTTAAAAAATCAAAAGAATTAATGAGAAAAGATAAGGCTTTAACTTCATGTCAGTTAAAAGGGGAAGCAAGTACAAAAGTTTGGTATCCTTCATTAAGAAGGGATGGATTTGATGAATATCTTTTTTTTCTTTTTTTTTTTTTTGGGAATAAATGGGTGAGAGAGAATAAGAAAAATAAAGATTAATGGGTAAAAGAAAGAGATTGAAAATGGTAGCAATTGATGTTTAGTAAGTGTTATGGTTTTTTACTTTATGGGTTATTCAATAATTCAAACATGTTTTATGTTAATGAGACGTGTTGAGATATTTATGGAATGATGTTCGTAAATGAAATGATTTTAAGTTAGCTTCAATAAAGATGATTTCGAATACTTCTTTTTTAAAAACCATATTATTCCAAATATACATGTTTTTTTTAAACTTAAAATTTATCATTAATAATAATGGTGCAAAAGCATGCAAACTCACTCTCAATATAGTAGGAACAAACAAAAAGAAAAAATCTCAATATATAAAAGTTCAAATAAACTAAAGTTTAGAGAGATTAACATAACCCTACGAGTTGATATTTTTATATACATGTATTTAAACCACTTTCAACACATTTAAGAGTAGGTTAAATTGAGTTAAAATAATTCATATTCAAGTCATTGTCTATCTTTAAAGTAATCAGTGAGTTAGCGTGTAACTTCTCATTCCAACCATAATAACATTCAACTATATTATAATGACTAGTCTCTTAATCGGAATACTTGGTTTTATGTCACTTTGGACCTTTTTAAGAACGAATTAGAACTAAGTTCATATTTATCCATAGGTTAGCCAGTAAACTCTATTTCAACTTTGTTAGTAGTAACACATCTCTTATAATAACACTTTGTCAGAATAACCTCATATAATAATAATATGTATGTGCAAGCCCAAACTAAGAAAACTGAAGAAAAGAATGATCGAATCAGTGAGCTTAGTCAACCAAAAATAGTCTGATCTGATTGCCAATTTCAACACATTTTTTAACAATCTGTAATTTGACGATAGGTTAAGATACAAAATGGATCTACCTTTACTAAGTACCAACTATCTTAGAAGAAAAATAAGAGATCCAAGATTTATACACATTGTTTCAATTTCTCAAAAAGTTCGATTCCGACATCAAATTTAAGGTTAAAATACCATTTTGAATCTTTGATCCCTGAGGGTTTGTTCCATTTTCATCACCCAACTTTCAAATGTCTAATTTTAATCTCCCAACTTTCAAGAAATTAGATATTTGAATGTTCAGAGACCAATACGGATCAAACCTCATAATCCAAGGACCAAAATGGTATTTTTACCAAAAACTAAACCAAATCAATATAGGAGTGAGGAGGTTACTTCAACTGTGACGTGTACTTCAATTTTAATCACAAAGGAGAAGGGAGAGTGAGAGGAATGAATAATAATTATAAACTAGGCATCATAAAAAAAATCATAGTAAAATGATCTGACTACTTGTTCTCTATACAATAGATCCTTTAACAAAATAACAAAGCACTGTGGTGTTCTTCCGGGAGCTTGGTTGAGAAAATTCAGCTGGTCCTTAAAAAGCAGCTCATAGGGAATGAGAGAAAAAAAAAGGAGAAGGAAAAGACTAATTACTTTCCTAATAGGTCATGTTTCCTAGTGAATAGTTTCCAAGAAAGGCCGGTTTCTAAAGAACATACTTAGGTCATGCTGGCATGATCAATCTTTTCATGCCCATATATGTAGACTAATTTGAATCACATTTTGTTGTTCTTTAATCCAAAAAATAAAAAAATAATTAATGAAAAATAAAATGTGACTCAAATTGGGTCACATATGTGGCAAGCATGACCTAAACTTTTCTCCATACCAAAATAAAGCTACAGTCGAGATTTAACAACCCCCAACTATTTGAGTCTGTTAATCACATTTTAGCTACAGTGCCTTCTAAAATCCCATCTGCACCAAAAGCACCTGAAAATTGCATGTTATTGACAGGACCAGGTAACTGGAAAGTGATAGAGAAGTGACCTGGTGGACATAAATTTTTTGATTGCATCCGAAATACTTGTGAATTCTTGCATACTATGTTCTCCCCTGTTGTTGTTACTCCTATTATTTTCACTTTCCCATCTGGTTTCATGTCACAGCTGAAACTGTCTGCTGCCATGAAAGAATAGTCTGATCAGATCGTTAGTTTTCGTTTGAGAACCGAAATGGAACTCAATGCAGTTGCGACAATGTAAAAACAGATAAGAAAACTAGTTTTGTACTGATATTGCTAGGATAACATTAACAGCACATTGGGGTAGGTAAGTGAGAGAGAGAATTGCGAATTGATCAATTTCAACAAACACTCACTTTGATCTCTAGCCACCCCTGGAAGAGAGACGCGGAAGAAGTATGAATTCTCATTCTCACCGATGTCCACACGTCCAATAACTGGTCCAACTTTTCCCATGGCTGCTGTTCCGGTGAGGGCAACCCCGGTTTTGTTTGCAGATACAATATTATCCCACTCTTGACTGGTCGTGAGAGGACAATATACCAGAGCTGGCCCAACCTTCACCATAGCCTCGGGGTCTTCTACTCGTGGAGAAGAAGGAATGTAGCTGTGTGGTAGAGGTGGACCAATATATGGCATGCTATTGATGGGAGCCACGTCGAGAATGGGGCGACGAAGATTTATGGGTTCTGATTCATATTTTCTCGTTTCCTCAACCCTGCAAGAAAAGGAGTAACATGTCACAACATAGTCTGATGGCTCTTTGTCATACCATTCATTGAACTAAAATATTGAAGAAACATAAATGCCCTATGTTTTCTAATAAAAATGGTATTGAAATTTCCTTCGCATTATGCTATGGCTCATTCCCACTAATTTGGGAGTTTCATCCATCAAAAGGTCAGCTTTGAGAGAACAAAAAATTTCCATTTAGAGACACCCCCAAACATCCAATCTCTTACCAGGCCCACCACTTGAAGGTGGGGAAACTCTACGATACAATAAAACGAATTGAACCAATAATATAAGCAGTCCAACAGTACGTTCAGTTACTACTCATAAGTACAATATGGTTGGAGGTGTTTTAATGAGCATTTTCTGAGGGAGATACGAGATATCTAATACAATCTGAATACAAGAGGTCATAGAGGTTTTTTTTTTAATATACATGAGTGAGTGGACCAGCTCGCACACACTTCAACTTTTCTCACACGAGTATAGTTTAACCCTATTACATTTAGTTGTTAAGGTATATATAGGACTTCTTTGATAACGATCCAAAGTTTCATTGAGAAAAGAAATAAAGAATCGTACAACGGGGCATACAAAAAACAACCCAAACAAGCAAGCCCACTTAGAAGAATTGTCAATGAAGTTTTCTTTTTATAGGAAACAAAACTTCATTGGTAGAATCGTCAATCAAGTAAAATAACTCCTTGAGAATAATTACAAAAAAAAACTTAGGGTTTGAATTGATTTTCTGTGAGATCTTTATTGATATAGGATGTAAATCCTAGGTAGGCATCCACTATGACTTGAACTAATTTCCTCTGAGCTCTTTATTATTTAGATGACCCTTTTGACCACTATATCAACTCATGGTGATTATATCTTCCCAATATAAGAGGCTCGAGATTAAAATACAGTTGTAAGATGTATCCGTGAGTATTGGTGCCAATTTATGCACATCTCGATTATTTATACGGGACAATGTCTAATGTCAAAGAAACTCTTGAAAATTAATTCATAAGTAAGTGGCTACCATGAAAGGTCATGTGCATATGATAGAATGTTTTCGAATTGCAAGAGATCAGCTCATCTTGTTAGGCGGGAGAGGGAGAAGAACATAAAAGATGTCACAAGCCTAATATAAGACCTATGACTTATAATGTACAAAAGTATAACCATAAATAGAAAACAAAAGACTCAAAAGTATGATAATATAACATGAACTATATGATTAGGCTTAAGCATTCCATTTTATCAAATTATTCTTATGCACGCGTATTTTCAAGAGAAATTTGGTAGGAAAAAGAAAGAATATTTTAGTCTCAAAGATTTCCATTCTTCACTGAGGTGTAGTTGATGTGGTTAAGATAACAGACGGAAGACAGGCTGTGATACAACAAAGAGCAGATTGTTACAGCCACTTCCAACAATTTCTCCTTACAAAAACGATCCCTTTGAAAAACTAAATTTCTAAAGCCCAAATATAGTTTTCTCAAACAGAAGCCAAAATGTCACAGAGAGGATCCACTTAATGGACTTATTACTTTCTACAGCCAGGCCAGAGTATGTATTCTCTCTGTGACATTTTTGCTTCTGTTTGAAAAAAAAATATTTGTGCTGGAGAAACGCCCGGAGGGTATGGTGCACGGATAGGTAAAAGAGAGTGTGAACCCTATGGAGTGGCCTAATAGTCTAGAGGGTCTTAAGTAACTAAAAGGTGATGAATTCAATTCATAATCATTATCTACTAAGAAAGTAATTTACTACGGAGTCCCTCGACATTCAAATGTTGTAGGGGCAGACAGTATATCCCGTGACAATAGTCGAGGTGAACTTTTGGTTAAAATGTTCCTCCCTATTTATTACTTATAACTTTTATGCCCTCCTTGCTAATTGGAGAGGCCTTCTGTAATCGCCTTTGTGGTTTTAATTTCAAACATCAATGAAATTGTTTCTTATATAAAACAAACAATAGTCGAGATGTAGATATACTGGCCCGAACAGTCACGGATATAAAAAAAAAATGCACAAGAGAGTCTGCCAATGTGCTTAGGCTATCAAACACTGTAGCGCCGGACCTATGTTGTCAATAGAATATTATGTGAGAAGAGCAAAAGAGAGAAGGAGACAGCATAAAATATAAATCCACAAAATGGAATGGAAGATTTTTTTCCACTCTGGGTGGTTGGAAGGGTTTAGGGTTTAGACGAGAACACCAAATCTTCAACAAATTTCCCCCTGATCACCATCCCACCATATTCCACTCTTAAAGCAACACAAAACCAAAAGTTTCCACACACAATTAAGCACCAATTCAAAACAATGATCACTACACTACACATACGGACATTCAATCGCAAACAAATATAACAAATAAAATCCACCAAATCTTCTAAAATCCAAAACTAAAGTTCCATCTCTCATTACGCCCAAAACCCTCACCTTCTCCATGAAACTAATGCAACTCCACCAAGAAAAAAGATAATAACCGATGGTTAAAAACAGAAAAGATAGAACATCGAATATCAAAAGAAGAAAATACCTAGCCGGAGAAGTCATCGGAGAGTCGCCGGAGACTCTGCAAAGAAGTGGGAATAGCAGATGGAGAAGGAAAAAGGAACTCCGATTTCGTCAACGTATCAGAAACAGTGAAGTGGAGAAATGTAAGTGGGTATTTAATTTATGTGCAATATTTGCATAGGGCTGGGATGAATGTCAGACCCTATTTTTAAAAAAATAAAATTTAGAAAATGTTACTCATTTCCAAATTTTAATTTAAAATCAACCTGCAATATAGTTTTGATGTAATTTAAAATTGAATATATAGTCTTGAGTGTGACCTGCATTATTTTGATAGATTCAATTTTTTCTTTTTTTCTAGTAGATTTATTAACTATAAAGTATAGTGGATCAAATTATTTGGGGATATTTAGTGTAAGTAGAATAAGAACGATTTTAAGAAGAATAATTTTCTTTTATCATTTTTCAAAATTACTGTTCTTTAAAAAAAAAAAAAAAAAAACTAATTTTAAGAGAAAGTAAGAAGAAGATTTATTAGACCATTTAATACTTTTTTCAAAATTGGGGATTAATATTTGCCATGAAAATTTTATGAACTAAAATTAGACATCTTATCATTATGGACTAAAATGGTATTTTTAACTTTTTATTCTTATAATTCTATACTAGTTGATGATAATGGATTGGAATACATATTCTATTGTTAGATATAAAAGGGGGGGGGTTTTTTTTTTTTTTTTTTTTTTTGTGAAAGGGGGGTGTTTCTTTTTTTTTTTTTTTTTTTTTTAATGCAGGGAGTTATTGCTATTTTTTGTATTTAAAATTTAATTTTAAACTTCATTCAAAATTTAATATTCATTTTTTTTCTTAGAAAAAAGAAGAGAAAAAATATAATTTTACTTCGTAAATTTATGTTTGAATTCTAATTTGAATTTGGTTCATAAACACTTTTACAATATTAATAAAAAACCTTGCATAAGGTAAGGTTGACTAAAAATTAATTTTCCAAAAAAAAAAAAAAGAAGAAAAATCAGTTATTGTTTAATCGAAAGATTCCTCACCGGTGGAATCTGAAACTTTTCTTCAACATCTCGTCTGTTTTTCGATCTATAATGCTACATTGTTGAGCTCTAATCTGTTCTATACAAGCTCAAGTATTTCTTTGTGGGGTTTTGATACGGATGCTCTGTTCTTGAGCTTTGCCTCGGAACTGATAGAACTTCCAACTTTTTTGGGGGATTTTTATGATCTGGTGCTGATTCTGCTTGTGCTTCGATTCTACCGACCACGAAGTGCCTGCTTAAGCAACCCCATGTCTTGATTCCTTCCAATCAGGTAAATTGTGGTTGAATTTGGATGGAACCCTAATGCTCTTATTTTGTATGTGATTTTGCCAATATCTTAGCTATGAATGTATTGTTGAATTCATATTGTGCTGTCTTGATAATTGGATAAGGAGTTTTTAGGGTTTTGGATGAGCTTAGTTGATTTTCATATGGATCCCCAATTGTTAGGATGGTGGTTATTTTGAGCCATGTTTGCTAGCTGGGTTTTAGGAAAATAGCGTTTGTTCTTTCTTAGTTTGAAATTAGGGCTCAAATGTATCATCTTCTTCACACATTTTCATTTAAAAAGTCTATGAATGGCCATGTTTGATTTTTTTTTTTTGGAAATCGGGAAATTGGAGCGTCTGTCCCTAGGTTAGGCACTGGGAGACATCGAAGGGACGGAGATACGGGTGTCTACAAGTTAATGTTCCAGTGAGTCTTAAACCTGGGACCTTGAGGGGATGGTTGTGTTTGATTAATTGCTTGCATTTGGTAAAAAGTGTTTTGGAACAGCTTGGCTTACTTTATTAGTGTGTTCTTTGTAACTCGCCTCTATAGGCAGCTCAAGCGGTTTCTAAAACTGGCTTCCTCCCTTCCCACTTGGTTTGTGGTGTGGCCCCAAGGCGGAATTGACCGATGGTAGTTGGTCGAAGCTCGGTTCACCAAACCCCGACCGAGCGTCCCACATTTTCCATGTCCGAAGGGATCTAGCGCCACCTAGTATATGTTTTTTTTCTTCTTCTTCCATATCAGAAGAAAGAAGGCTTTTCTTTGCCCAAAAAAGAAGAAAGCTGTTGGTATTGGATGACTGCTAATACAAATTATAATTTTATCTTGGTATAGGTTGGAATTTGAGTGTACTGCTAGAGATAATGGAGATGGTAAGAGGGAGAGTAATATGGTTGCCGTTTATGAAATGGCAGGTGGGATCCTAAAAAAGTGGCCGTTAATTATGTAAAAAAGGATGAGCTTTGAACTGTCCATTATCTAGGTTTATTTTGGTATTTGTGGTTAAAACGAACCTGTAATCGTTTTAGTGCAACCAAATGGGGTCTGAGATTTGAAAAGGTGGAGTTGATGACTAAACCAACAAGCTATTCTCATGTTCATGTAGTGCTAAGTGATAAAGTACTAGTTCCTGAAAAATATGGCGGTGGGGATGTCAACAAATCTGAGGAAGGAGTCTTTTTTTTTTTTTTTTTTTTTTTTTTTTTTTTTTTTTTTTTTTTTTTTAAGGAAACAAGGCCTTTTCATTGATAATATGAAAAGGAGACACTATGCTGGTAGAAACAACGATCAAAAGAAAATACAAATGAAAGAAAGATCAACAGTGCAAACCACACAATCTTAAAAATCCATGTAAAATGTCTAATAACAGATAAGTAAATGTGTAGATATCGCCGGAAAAAGCCCATGGCACGATGATGTAAATGTCAATGTGCTCGACTGTGATTTAGCAGATTGGGACCCCCCATGTTCATTGGGACAAGACAATGCAGAAGTTGTCAGTGCTTGTTGAAGCAAATCGAGACTGCTCATGTTCGTTTGGATGAAACAATGCGAAAGTTGTTAACACATGCTTGGTGTTAGTCGAGCAGAGCTTGGATTGGTCAAGTAGGTGGAAGTAGTGTAATTGTCCTCGTGTTTGACTGTGAATAAGCAGATCGGGAACTACCCATGTTCGTTTGGACAAAACAATGCGGAAGTTGTCAGCACATGCTTATTGATGGTCAAACAGGTGGAGTATTAAATAGTGTGGACATCCATCTTAAAACCAATTGGTGATGAGAGGAGTAGTCCACCCACCTTTTAAACATTAAAAGGTGATTCTTAACATGCCCCTTCAAGATGGTGCCTCTTTTGAGCACCAATCTTGGATCGGATCTCAATTTAATTTTTATTGGACCGAATACCCGTTTGGGCTTAATGGGCTCTGATACCATATTAAAGAATATGAGGTTCCACCTCATATTCTTTAATATGAGATGGAATCCCATATTCTTTAATATGGTATCAGAGCCCATAAAGTCCAAACGGGTATCGGTCCAATAAAAATGAAATTGAGATTCGATTCAAGATTGGTGAGCCCAAAAGAAGCACCATTTTGAGGGGGCATGTTTCCTCCCATTGTCAATTGGTGATGAGAGGAGTCTTTAAACACTAAGAGATGATTCTCAACATGGAGAAGGTGAGCATGTCCAGTGCGGAGGGAAAGATGCCATTTTTTTAGTGAAGTTGGTGGTAAGCCAAATCTGTATTAGAACTCCAAATCGAGAACTCCAATTTGGTAAAAGAACTCCAAGTCCCTGCCTATGATGAAAAACCTCGATTCTGGTCATGGTCGACGTTGATGATCGATCTTCCTCACCAAAGATGTACCCAGTAGAAGGTGAAACTGCCCTAGAGGGGAGGAGATGTGATAAGGCCCGTTTAGGAGTAGGATAAGGAATGATCAATCCTATTAGGAGTAGGATAAGGAATGATCAACCCTATTAGAAGTAGGATAAGAATATTAGACTATAAATAAGAGAGAAGAAGAAGGTAAGGATATATTGAGATGCATTGAGATATTGAGTGTCTAGAGCTTGAGAGTGATCTCAAGATCGGGAGGGTCCAAGTACCTTTAACACTTGGGTTAATTAGTATCTTTATTATCCTTTTATTTAAATATATACTTGGTTCATATCAATTTGGTATCAAAGCACGTTTCGATCCATGGATCGTGGTACTTATCTTGATAGGGTGATTGACAAATTAGGTGACAAGAATTTTATCGAATCAGTTACAAAGAAAGTAGTAGAGGCATGTATGAAATCTTGGGATGAGACGAAAAAAGAGAGGGAAGCAGCATGGGATTTCGGCTTTTCAACCTCTACATGATAATTTGGCAAGAATGCAAGATGAATGGTTGGAATATTTGGTTGAAAACAAAAGGCAAGAAACTTTAGAGAAAGAGGAGAGAGAGAAGAAATCGAATCAAGAATCCACTTACTCAGGTGAGAAAGATTCAAGAAAATTCTATTAAGAAATCAAGAAAGTGGAATCGACAAGCAATGGTGAGAGTGATGCAAATCTAGAAGATTATTGTGATATTTCAATGGGAAGAGCATCAAATCTTGATGAAGAAATCGAGAGTCAAGATGAAGGTAATGTTGAAACAAATGAAGATAATTTAGGAAGATGGGTGAATGGTTTCAAGAAAGAGGTGAAAGAATTAAGAAAATATTGGACCGATTACAAGAAGCAAGAAGCATTGTTATTGACGAAACACGAGAGAGAGGATAGTGGGTAGAAACCAAAGAACACTACTTGAGCAGCATGCTTGTTAAAGAAGAAACTTTTTCAAAATCTGCAATGGTCAAAAGCGCTAGTTTTGGAAAAATTCGAAAGAAAGAAACTGAGGCTAGAATTCATCACACTAAAGAAGTTAATCCAAGAATGAAGAAGAATAAATTCGTCAATGAAGAAAAGAAAGAATGGACAAATGTAAAACCACCAAAGAACACAATTATGGGCAAGAAAAATAAAATTCATTCGACGAGTGAAAAGACGAAAGAAGCGATGTAGGCTCATGATAATGGCAAAGAAGGATCAAGAACGTCAAATGGCCAGTGCCGTCACCTTTGATCACCCGCCACCATTGCCGACGCTACCTCCAATCACCAGAAATATTTTATTGTTTATTGTTTATTTTTGTTATTCTTTTGTAATAAACACCTTGAGGACAAGGTGTATTTTGGGGGCCGGTAATGATAAGGCCCGTTTAGGAGTAGGGTAAAGAATGATCAATCTTGGAATGATCACCCTATTAGAAATAGGATAAGAATATTAGACTATAAATAAGAGAGAAGAAGAATGTAAGGATATATTGGGAAGTATTGAGATATTGAGTATCTAGGGTTTGAGAGTGATCTCGAACGCTTGAGTTATCTTGTATCTTTATTATCTTTTTATTTAAATATACACTTGGTTCATATCAAGATGTAAAGCAGCGTTTTATGTACGACGTCAATGGAGCAAGAGTCCGAGAAGATAAGTGGGATGGAGGTCGTGCCAGACGGGTGTGGGAGGCAAAACAACTGTCGATTTCGTCTGAGCACCGGTTACGCTGCAGATTTTCAACTTCGTGGTGCTAGCGGCAAGAGGGAAAAGTTTAGGTGAAAAATGGAAACTCATGAGGATTCTAGTCGGACGTCTGATGAAGAAACCCAGGCGGAGGGAGAAGCTCAAGTGGAGAAGAAGAGGGAAGCTCATGAGTTGCCCATTCAAATAATGAAGAAAAAACCCAGGCAAGCGAGGCTTGACGAAACTCGACAGCAGCGTGATCTTCATGGTGCAAAAACGCTTACTCATCTTATCGATCTTGTCTGAGCACAAGCGACAGTCGTGTGACGGCGAGTGTAGCTTTCCATCAGGCACACGTGGGTTCTTGATCTCTAAACAAATGAAACTCATACGAAGGAGGTCGTGGTGCCGACATTAAGAGAAGAGATGTTGTTCATCGTCCAACGCAGGTGGAAGAGGGGGGAAAAGTAGTTGTGAAACTAGGGTTTGACGTGAGCTTTTTAGAAAGGGGAATTTGTAGAGGGAGAGATTGTGGGGGAAGGAATTAATACAAATTTGTAATTGTGAAATGAAATGATGGTTGTCATGGCGGTTTTTTCTTGTAATTTTTCTAGTTCTTGGCAAATTATTGGACAGCTGCTTACTTCTACCAGTCCAATCCATATATTCGCTTCAAGCGATATAGTACTTCAATTCTCAATCATAATTTTGATATCCATTACCGTGCTAAGATTTTTTTCGCATTGTCTTTTGGGGGCAAATTATGTTCTAGGTTTAGAAAAGAAGAATCAATGCATGCGAGTATGTGGGAAATGAAAGGCCATTCTTTCCAGATGATTGCAATTTATCTTTCTAGAATTTATTTAATTCAGACTGTTTATCTGTTCAACTCACAACTTTTTCTTGTTTGTAGGTTTCATTTAGCATCTGCTACTGCAATGGATGAAGGCTTTTCCCAGGATTCCAAATCTCCCATAACTTTAATGCCAACTAAAACACCAGTTGGTGACCAACATTTTCTCTTGTACTTCATCGCTGGTATCTACTTTGGGCCAGACCTCAAAGATGAGAGGCCGCCGAAGTCGGTGCTGCAGAGGCTTGCTCAGGAATTGCCTCCCTATACTACTGATCAACTTGCTGGATCTCAAATGAAGATGGTGGAAGTAGAGCGCATTTTTTATTATGTTTTGAGAAATGCTGATGAATCTCTTATTATGAAAATGTCATTGTTGCACAAGTTCTTCAAAGGAAATTTTCCTGTACAAAAAAGAGATATCAGTTTTCCTCAGTTTCCTGATCTCTTTCCACCTGAATTCCATCCCCATTCTCGGTCGAGAAACTGGTGTAGGTTTCTCGACAACCTTTCATTTATCCACAACCCAGAAGTCTACTACCTTAAAACTGAGGATGTTGAAAGGTTTAAGAGGCTAACAGGACTGGATGACTTCCTGTTGGATAGAGAGGCAGCAAGAACGCACAATTCGTCGGTTCGTAAAGCTTCACCCAACGTCGAATCTACAAATAATACATCAAATAAAGAGTTCTCTCCTCTTAAAGATGAGCTGCAAAATGACTCTGTTACTGCTCATGGTGATAATGGTTCATATAATGGTAACTTGACACCTCCAGATTCCAAATCTGACTCTAATCTTGTGGAGAAGAAATTTGGTCCAGCAATGCTATTTCTTCCCAGACAACCATGTGAAGAAGATTGGGCGAATCTTGTAGCTGCTACTGATACAGGGTTTGCATTGACTGGAACTGCAGCAATGGGACACGTTGGACCAATAATTGGACTAATGGACATTGGAGAATGCAAAGACTCATACTTGTTTCGGGTGTCCCTTCCTGGCGTTGAAAGAGAAGGAAGTAAGTTTCTTTCATTTCTCTGATTCTTACATAGTTTTACTGAACCTACACAGGATTGTCCTATAAGGGTATCCATCATTACCAAATCCCAGAGTCACAGGGACTGTTGGAACATACCTTTCGAGAATTAGTTTCAAAAGTTGATTCTTAGAGAAATTTTTGGAAAAAGTGTTTTCACCAATTTAATTCAAAAGACTTCGAAAAAACATTTTCTGGTTTTGTTACTTCTCTGTTCATATTTATTTAAAGATATAAGACAATTCAGCCAGCCTGTACATGAAATGAATTATTCAAGATGAGTGACTCATGTAAATCTTTTGAATCACTTAAATCATCTATCAACCGAAAAACTTAAGTTTGTCCAAATGTAGCCGAGTCAAATGGTTGTTTCGAAAGATTAAGAAGTGTGTGTAAGTTGACTCAAATACTCAGATATTAAAAAAAAGTTAAACTCCAATTATATATATATATATATATATATATATATAAACATGGATAATGAAACGTGGATACGATATGCATATTAGATAATATAAGGCAATTTGACATGACATGTTAGATGAAACAATGTTTCTTTTGTGTCCCCAAGAGGTGGCAGAGTGGTTGAAGACTTGGGCTTTGAAAGTATGCTCTGGGTTCGAGACTCACCTGTGACGTTACTCCTTCGATGTCCCTGGTGCCTGGCCTAGCGACGGGCGTGGTGACCCTTGTTTTAAAAAAAAAAAAAAAAAAGAAACAATGTTTATTTTTGGTTGATGGATGAGGTGTATGTCACACTAGTCTGTCTAGCTTTCAACCATCTAGTGTGAAACGACGACTCGTATTGGAGCCAACTAACCGGTGAGCCAAACTTGAGTTGGACTATAATAACCCGAGTTTTCATAAATGGCCTCCAAACAGAGCCTTATAGATTAGATTCAAGGCTTAATTGAGTTCTCTTTAAATTTAAGGGCTAAATCGACACAACTATGAAAATTTACTATATTTTTCAGGGCTTCTCTGTCATAAATTGATAAGACTTTTGATTCATTGATCAGGGGGATTTAACTGTGAAGTTGAAAAGGATGGGAGAGTGGTGATACAAGGAGTTACAACAACAGGTGAGAGAACAGTGAAAAAACATTCTCAAGTGTTTGAAATGGTAACACACAACCTGTGCTCACCAGGAGACTTTTCAATCTCATTTCAGCTACCTGGCCCAGTTGATCCTCAACAATTCTTAGCTAACTTTGACATTGATGGCATTCTTGAAGGTGTTGTGATGAAAGATTCTCTGTAATGAATATTAGCAATTTAACTTATGCCTTTCATTCCATGGATAATAAATTAGATCAAATTCTTAATCTATATAGAATGTACACCACATTGCATCATTCTTTTCTTGTTTTGACTTTGTTGAGCAAATATGGCAACTTGAAGTTCTGCATAGAGCCTTATTCATTAGTTTGAACATGTGTTTTAAAGACTTCATTTAATAAGCTTAAATGCATTAAAAATTCAGAACCAAGCCCACTTAGTTTGAATGGAACGAACAAAATTTAGTGGGAAAGATCCAATTTGTGCACTAAATGAAGCTCATTTGATCACGCTAATTTTTACTTTTTGAATGCACATAAAACTCTCCATTGATTCCATTAGTTCAGATATAAACTCTTAACCAAGAGATTCAAAGTTGGAATTCTCAACTTCTACAAGTTATTTTATATTTATTGTCGTTTGTACTCCATGATAATAATGCTGCCTAACTTTACAAAAATCGGTAAGAAATTAATTCATGTGTAGGTGAGATCAATATATGAGAGATGATAGGCTATACAAAATCTAATAAAAATGTTTTGACACAAATAGGTGTAGCTCAAGTAGTGAAACTTCAGTGTTTTTTAATCCTTTTCTTAGATTTAATCTCACAGTGGCATATACTTGATCTTAAGAAGAGATAAGTCATATGGAGTTGATGTAGATCAGTAACTAAATTTGGGGCTATCTGCCATCACAAAGACTGCAATTTGAGAGATGGAAAAAAATAAAGAAAAAGGCAACTGTGTTATATCAACTCATTTAGGCCTGAAGAATTCATGGCTTGGAAAATGCCATAAAACAAAATTCCTCCCCTCTCTCTATTTCATCCATGAAAGCTTCATTGTTTGTCATGCTATTGACTAAGCTGATGCTAAAGCCTATGTAAGGTTTGGTTCAGAAGTTACAAATCAATGGAGAATTTCCTCTCATCTATATTCTTGTGGCAAGCGGTATCCAGACATCACCAATTTGTCTGCAAACATCTTGCCTGTCTTTGGCATTACATGCCAGTGCAATGTCAAGTTAAACTCTTTACCTTTCAGATTGCTTCCCTGCACAAGCAAATCGACAACTCTTGGCTAAAGCTTATAATCATCATAAATTGGTTGGCTATGTTTTGCAACAGAATCGGAGGCGACAAACCTGATCAACGAATCGATACTTGTTTGAAGTATGGATCTGAAACTTCGCGATCTCTTTAGAGGGTATGATACCGTCCCAGAGTGAGATCTACAAACAACATTTCAGAAAGGGATTAAATTTAAGTAAATGTACGCATGCAGAAGGCAAAAATCTAAGGTCAAGTCGGGTTGCCGAAGAGACGAGACTGAACAAGGGGTGAAGAAAACATTGTACCAAGCACTGAGTCCCGAGATATATGTCCAATAAGAAACAGAAACTCACCTGATTCAAGGAGTTCTTTGGGGTTTCATATTCAGCAGCAAGAAACACAAAAACCTGTTGCACATAATGAAATGAATATTATGAGATCAGTTCACGGCTTGGTACATTAGGACACTGACAAATCTCAAAGAAAGATAGTTTTTTTTATTTCAACAATATTTAAGGATTGGGAGACTTGAACCTGCAACTTTTTGGATGAGAATACATATTAATTACCGTTGAGCTAAAATCACTTTGGCAAAGAAAGATTTATTATAGTCTGATATATAAACATCAACTGATAAAAGACAATGTGATTCCTTTCCCTATTATTAACTTGAACGAATTTCACAAATAGAGGCAGGAAGCCATCAATGATTAGTGATCCCCCTATGCAAAATGGACGTGTACTTTAAATGCTATTAACTTTAGGTGTAATGAAAATTCATATGAGGCTTATAATAGACCCTTGATAGTAGATAGGTTTTTTATATCCGTGAGTGTGCAAGCCGGCTTATGCGCAACTCGACTATTCCACTAATAATAGTTAAAAGTATAAATACAGTAGTAATAGAATTAAAGCAGAATGGCTTAGCATTTGGCATGAATGTAAAGAGTGGGCTTTAATGCAACTAGTCGGTTAGATTGGTAGGATGGCACGAGTCAGAAACTATGTAGCAGAAAAGATTATGCAGAGGTTAGGGTACTTTATGAGTAAAATCTTATTAGCTAGAGTTCAGGAGGGACAGGGCGCACTCCTGAATTCCTCCTCGACTATGTACACCTCAAAGTGTGAATAAATAAACGAGATCTATCAGCTTATTATTTGAAATCAAACTAGTCTTAGTTAACCAACCAGATCGCTAAGGACTATGAGGAAAAAAAAAAGAAAGTAAGAGGAAAATAGGTTGCCATTACACCTGCTTAGTATTCCATGTAAATAATGATTGCAAGTCTGCTGATATGTTCAAAGTCATGCTAACCTGCAAAAAGAAGGCACAATCTTTCAAATAATCAAGAAAATGTGATAGCATTGTTTTGTCATTTTGTGATAATAAATAAGCTCATTAGAATCTTATTTACCCTTATCAACAACAAAAAATTGAATATTTTTCTTTGTTTACAGCTAGTTATTAAGAACTTTGGTTGGAAAAAGATGCGAAGAACTGAAGTATGCATTTTTTTTTGTGATAATAAGCTTGTCAATCACTCTCACACGTCCACCTTTTCACGACAGTAATAAGCACATACAAATCAACTATCAATTCTTCAGAGATCTGATCAAAGATGGAGAAGTAATTACTCTGTACTACTAAAAGGTACAAGACAAAATTGCATAAATATTCATCAAAGCATTGGAAAATGACCTGTTCATGAAGATGAAAGAAAGTTGATTGTGATTCATGGAAGTTAGCTCAAGCGGGAATTTTGTTGGAAGCTTTGACGGGCTCCAAAAAAAAAAGCTCATCATACTAAATCTCACACTCACATATTCAAAGAAAAAAAACACTAATTCTCTCACAAAACACAACAAAGAAAGAATGTCCTCTTCAACTTCCTTTGATTTTCTTTACTTTCTTGATTAGACTTAGATTGTTGGAAAACTTATCTATTATTGTTGTATCCTGGTGTAAGCGATCTCCTCTTTTCTATGATTATAGCTATGACTCATTATTGAATTGTTGGAGATCTCTTTTGTAAATGGCTTTCGCCATATAATTTCATATTGATGATAAAATTGTTTCTTATCCAAAAATACACTTAGATTGTTGGAAACCAAAACATGAGAGCTTCGCTCCCCTATACCCGGGACACCGGTGACCATTCTTGGGCTATGGTACCGGGATACTTCTTCGGAGGGTATTCTAGATAAAGTCCTTCCCAATAATCTCAAATCAGAAACATTCAAGGGAACATACTTCAAAATCCGTAGCCTCAACCAAATGGGCAGCCCCTCCAATACAATTGGTATTCAAAGTAAATCACTCTTCATATACTTAGAAGTTTGAAATGCATCAACAATGTATGCATCAGGTAAGCAATGTAGCTTAGATTTCAAATGAGAAAGAGCTAAAGTAATCACATAAATTTCCCTCTTCTAGATAAACCTCAAAAATCCCTGTTCTCGCATAAATTTCCACAAATTCAAAGAGAAAAGAAACAGGAACAATCTAACAAAATACCCATTCAATCACAAGCTAAAGAAATCTAATGAAACCATACCTCGTCGTTCCCATTGGGTTGATTTTGAAACCAGTTGATGCTCAAAACCTAATCCCAAAAAACAAGAAACCCAAATGAAATCAGCAAATGGGTGTCAAAATCCAAGATCAAAAGGGGAGAAAAAGAAGAAGAAAGAGACCTGAAGTTGTGCAGTTGGTGAAGGCGAATTGAGGGTATCGGAAAAGGAAGCCAAAGCACTAATAACGGCGAGTATTGTGGTCGCGAAGGTCACCACAGCGTTGGCTCTGAACCCAAATGAATGCATTTTGGGCTCTTTGATTCTCAGTTTCTCTTTCACCTGATTGCTCTCTAAGTTCGAATACAAAGAATTTACAGGGAACAAGCAAACAATTCGAGAATTGGAAAGGAAAGGGAGGAGGTGTTTCGAGGAGATTTTAAAGATAAATTATTTTGATTAGATAAAAATGGAGAGTCGAAGACTCATTTGAATCTTTCTTTTTCTTCCGTGGAACAGTAAGAGTCAAAATATTGTTTTGATATAAATTTTAAATGAGTATTTTTTATATTGACTGTCTTGGCCAGTTTTCTTACACCTCGACTAATGTCATTAGATATATTGTCTAATCCTACAACATTTGAATGTCAAGGAAACCCGTAAGAAATTAAATTAGGTGGTCATCATGAATTGAATCCATCATGGAGTGGCCTCTTTGACCTATTGAGTCATTCTACGATGAATTCATCACCTTATCTCTCACATTTCAATAATGCTTATTTTTAATCCTAAAGATAATAATGGTTGTTTTTTATTTTTGAAATCGATAATAATGATTGTTTGTTACATGACATAATGTTGATTAAAATAATGATTAGACTAATTTAAATTTTATTGAGTTGCCCAATTGTTTCATTATTTGGTTGTAAATGAGTTTAACACCAGTGTCATAAGTTTAATTATAAGAATCAGTATTTGTCTTTCCTCTCTCAATGTGTACTAAAAAAAGACTAACTTCAATTTTAATATATTAATTAAATAATTATTTTAATTTTCACGTGAATTTAATTTTTTTTTTTAAAAATAAGTTCGAAAGTAAGTACAAAAATACAAGTTTTTTTTTTAAAAAAAGCACAAAAATACACAAAAGATTAAAAATGAAAATTATTGAAATATCAGGAGTAAAAGTGTCTAATTTTGAAACATAGAAACCAAAATGAAATTAAATACAAAACCTAGAAACTAGAAAGGCAATTTTACATTTTTTTCATCTTGAGAAAGTGGGTTTTTTTTTCAATTTTAATTCACTTTTGGCTTTGTTAACGGCGTTTTTCTTTTTTTTTTTTTTGGCTCAGCATTGTACGAGATCAATTTATGCTCATGAATGAAGAGCTTATGAGTTTGATTGCCTACCATGATTGAATTGAAAAGGTAATTGTTCTTAAGAAACAATTCTGTTGTTTTTTAAGCATAAAAAAACTATTTTGTTAATAGTTTTTTTTTTATGGAAAGTTATAGTGATAGTTGTTTCCTTGTGTGCATTTAATAAATTTTCACATTCCTTATAAATACATTTAAATTCTAACTTAAATTTAAAAAAAATAAATAAAATAAACATTAATATCCTTTTTTATATATATCACCATCTGCATTTTTTAATTAAGTTTGCTTTCTTTAAATATAATTTGGTTTTTTAAAAGTGGTAAAAAGTAATAACAAAACAAAACACTTATTCTCAATAATAATAATAATAAATAACAAAACAAAACAAAAACTATAATATTTATCTATTCCAAAATTGTTTATGGCAGCTATTATATTGATGGAGAGAACATAGATGGTATTTCCACCATGAAAAATATGTTAGAAACTGAAAAGTTGGAGTGACTGTGGAACCACTTAGGGAAAAATAAGATTAAAGATGATATTAGGTGGAAAACTAGTTAAATTAACACTTAAACATAAAAAAGCAATTCCTTTCAAGCAAAATGACAAATATCATATGCATGCATATCACATTAGCCCTAGTAAAGCTTCTTCTTCTTCTTTTTTTTTTTTTTTTTTTTTAATAAAAAGGTATACATACTCATTCTCAATAAATGTGAAGCAACATCAGAAAAAAAAAATACTTGTAACTATTTTGATTTTGGTTTACAATTCGGAACAAGATCGACTAGATTAAGAGAGGCCAAAATCAAGAAAATTCTAGAATAGACCAACAAACTCAACATAATGAACACTATTAGACCGTAGAGTTAAAATAAATTAATCCCAATCAAAATAACCAATTACGCCTCCAACTTATTCAATCAAAATGGGTATTGTTATTAGATATCTATTAATACATTCTCAAAAATTAATAACTGGTCTAACCTAAAATAATAAATAAAGGTCAATTGTTTAAGTTTTTTATTTTTATTTTTTATATATATATTTTAAATAGTGCTAGCAACAAAATAGTTTTGCTAATGAAAATATACAAGTATGCGATCCAAAGAAGCAATTGCATGAAAGTAGAGATTTAGAGAACATATTCTCATTAGAAAATGGTCAAAATTGGCAGTTGGGGATTTCCTTGTTTTCTCCATGATTTCAATTAAAAAAAATTTCAACTTGCCTTCGTCAAAAATAAAGTTTTTGGATTTTATTGTTTCAATGTAATGTATCCGAAAAATACAACTTTATGACCAAAAGAAACATGATTTCAGCCTACTACTCTTAAAATATGCTGAATTAAAAATAAATAAATAAATAAATAAAAAAGTATTTAGTAATCACACCTTTAAATTCGGTATCAATTTAATTTAAAACAAAGTGGTGTGACATTGTGCACATGTCAAAAGAAAGGATGGCATCCAATAAACTCTGATCTCACAATCAACACTAAATTATGCTTATTTGATAATTAAATTATAATTTTATATCTTCATTTTTGTGCTTTATATGAAAAAAAAATAAAACTGTGCTACAAATTCTAAAAACAGTCAAATCAACTTTTATGAGTTAATCTAGCAAGTAAAAAATATTTCATGGACTAAAAATTATGAATTCAAATCATTATTCATCCATTAATTAATTTTTAGGGTTAACTCGTTTGTAAATTCAATTTACAAACAAAAAATAAAAACTTTATGGACATCAGGGGGAAAAAAAAGAAGCAAAATTTCCCTTAATTGATTGAGATATATGGGTTAAATGACATTCGCAGAGGATTTAACTAATGGAAAAAAGTCGTCAACTAAACCAATAAAAAACCTTATTAAATAGGTTGAATTTCCTAACCTTATCTTCAAAAGGTCCAATTATTATGGTGCAACTACACATCTTTAACTAACTTTTGATATAGGCCGAAAGTGTTAGTAACTTAGTAATTTCATTGTTTGATTGTAATCTAATATCATAGTTTAGAAATGCAGCAAAAAAAAGATGGAAGTCGTCGAAGAGAGTTGTGACAGAATTGTATTATTGATGAGAATGAAAAATAAGGTGTGGAGGCACATTGTGCCACACCTTAATACAAACCTATCATATCTTATGTATAGAGACTATCATAACACTAACCTCAGGTTTAATGAACTTTATTACTTTAACATCGAGTTCAACACCACGTGATTCTTTCTTGGAAATTGGAAGCTATCAATCTAATCTTTTTCTTATTACTTCAATTCAAAACATTTTTTTTTTACAATTTAGCATGAAAAACAGAATCTAAACCAACTCTATTTTATAAAGAGAAAAACTTAAAACACTCTATACTTATAATAAATATGGACCACACATTTGTTTCTTTAGAAACAAAATGATATTATAAAAAAGAAAAGGCAAAATAAAGTAATAACCGTGTGACTCATATTGTCTTAAGCATAGAGTGCCTCCTCATTTATGAGGAGACGAGTTTTTCTCTTTTATAAATAACTCGTATTTTATGGATTTTGAAAAATGACTCTGATGGAAAGGTTTTAGAAAGATATTTGTATAGAGCTGCGATGCTTCAAGCTTTGAAGGTGGTTATTTAGAGAAAATAAATAAACCTTCCTACAAAATAATTCTTCAAATAAAAGATCAAAATAAACCATCATGGAGTGGCTTAATTGTTCAAAAAGAACTTTTGGATACATAAAGTGACGAGTTCAATTCATGGTGATCACCTACCTAGGAATTAATTTCCTACATTGTATGTCCTGTGCATTAGTTGAGATACGCGAAAGTTAGCTCGAACAGTCACGGATATCAAAAAAATAATAAAATCAAAACATTGTTTTAAGGTATCCTTCAAATAAAAAAAGCAAAACATTGTACACAAAACTTGATTTAAATGAATCTATATGAGATGCAAAGGCAAATTCCCTTTCGGAAATTCCAAAGTAATTACCATTCGAATCCGAATCTCTCACTTTTAATTATTTAATTTTTGTATTAAAAAATATTCTAGGTAATTTATGTAAAATGTGGCAAAAAAAACGACATCAAACCGGAAGCAAATTTGAATCAGCGGTTAAGTTCCCCGGTTCAGATCCCGAACCCCCTTCGCCGCCACGGTTAGTCCCTCCTCGTGGAGTCTTCATCGACGACATCCGCGTAAAAAACGGCGGCGTTACAGATAAAATCCACCGGTCGGACTTGGACGTCCGGTCCAACCGCTCGAGCCGCCGGTAATACTTCCCTCGACTACTCCCCTCACCCGAACCAAACCGGTAGCCCCTCATGGAGCTGCTCTGCCTCGTCAAAACCACCATACTAGTAGCCCGATTCAGCCTCCGGTTCACAATCTGCTTCCTCATCTCAACCGGCAACCGGAGAGTAAACCGCTCCGTATCTTCACCAGGCTGAACCAGAGAGTGACCGGTCGAGTGAGACCGCGGAAACAGCCACCGCAACCTGGTGGATCTCGATCCACGCGTACGGTTCCGATTCAACGCCTTGGTCTCCGATTCCACAACATCCGGCAACGGAGTAACCGGCGAAGGATCGGGCTCCAAAACGACGTCGTCAGACCGAGTCTCAACTCGCTCCAGATCATCAGACTCGGAAACTCGGCGAACCGACTCCGTGAGTTGAGGAGGGTTCAAATCAGCGCGACAAACAGGGCAAGTACAGTGAGAAGCCAACCAAGCGTCGATACATTCAGGGTGAAATACGTGGTCGCATTTGGGGATTAAACGCAGCGTTTCGTCCTCTTCGAATTCGCTCAAGCAAACCGCGCATTCTAGGGCACTTTTCCCGATTTTGTGCTCTTTCACTTCGGAGTAAATCAGAGTGGGGAATGTTTCGATTACTGCCGGATCGAGGCCGCGGGTGGCGCGGCGGGAGCGGCCGGCCGCGGCGGAGGTAGGGCGGAGCGTGGTGGCGGTAGAGGGGGAGTCGTTGCAGTGGCGGATGTAGACGGAGAAGAAGGCCATGAAGAAGAGGGCGGCGATGAGGATTACGACGATGACCGCCATGGAGCTGCTGATTTGGTTCTGGTTCGGGTCGGATCTGGGGTCGGGGGGGAGCTGGGACTGGCCGGAGACGGATCGGAGGAGGAGGAGGAGGAAAAGGAATCCATGGGCGGCGGCTGTTGAGGACATGATTGTTGTTATCGGAAATTGTGAGAGAGAGAGTTATGAAGGGAGAAATAAAGATGAAGTCAGGACGGCCATGGTGGAGAAAAGTCAAAGGGAAGTGAAGGTTTGAAAATGGAGGAAATGAGGAAGACGGTGCAAAACGGTGTCGTATTAACGTATACTACAAGGAAAGCTGGAGAATGATTTGGACAGAAAAATGCTGATTTTCAAATGTAATTTTGGATCTTTATTGGTTCTTAGTTATAGTTTAGTCAAACTTAACAATTTGGTGCTAACAATGACTCAATTAAATAAATAATTAATCGTAGAAGGTGAGCATTCCAATTTGTAATATCAAAATTACTAAATCAATATATAATGCTTATAATATCTTAGTTATTTATTTTAAGTTTGTTTTATTTTAATTTATAATTTTAGTTTAATAATTTCAATTTAAACCATAACAAAATGTGGAGATATTCTAGAGAAAAGAACAAAATTTATCATAAAAACTATTTTAAAGTTTTTGTTTTTAAATATATAAAAGACTAAAATTGTGCCAAAATAAAACAAACTCACGATTCACCTTTGTTGTTGATAAAAAAACCAATCCAAAAATCTCTAAATACACTAATTTTTTATAGTTTGTTCGACCTTATGAATATAAAAATAAGAAATTGAATTGAGAAAATATACCAAATATGTCATTTTATTTAAGTTTTTGTTTCTATATTTTGAGAATGAGATGACGAAGGTGGGGAGTGGGTGACAAGTTGTGTGGTGGACATTTATATCAGTCATGGATGGCGGATATTCATTTTCTTTTTGTTCCTTTCGTTTTATGACATTTATATATTCCTTAGGATTTAAACTATTTCATTAAATCTTAATTACCATTAAATTTTGGATGAAAAACATTAAATTATGTTAGATGAGAAGTAACTCATCTCTCTTATAAATATTTATAGGACTATCAAGATAGTGTCTCTTTATTCTGATATCATATTAGAGAATATGGGTTCCACCTCAAAACCAATTGACAATAAGAGGAGTAACTCATCTCTCCTATAAATGCTTGTAGGACTCTCCACTTTTACAATGTGGGACAACTATGAGATCCTAACAATTTTAAGGCATGTTTGCATGTAAAAAATCAATGATAAAGCACTACAAAAAAAAAAAATTTGGCTACGGAGCTACATACCGTCGCGAAAAGCGGCCTACGCCGACGGAATGATCTTCCGTCCGCCTTGCATTTTTTTTACACCAGCTACGCCGACGGACCTTGTTTCGTCGCAGTAAGCTGCCTTTCGCGACGGAATGATCTTCCGTCCGCCTTGCATTTTTTTTTACACAAGCTACGCCGACGGACCTTGTTTCGTCGCAGTAAGCTGCCTTTCGCGACGGAATGTTGCGCGGATAGTTACATTGCGCGACAGAACTTCGTCGGGTAGGCTACATTCTGCAACGGTCTTCCGACGCAGTAGGCTACTTGTCGCGACGGAGTTCCGTTGCGGTAGGCATAATTAAAATAATAATAATAATAATAATTACCTATTTGTCGACGGAGCCTTCTTTCCGTCGGCTTTGCCTCTTTAAAAAATACCCCTAATTTTTTCATTTCAAAACACCCTAAATCCCCAACTCGCCACCGCCGTGCCTCCTCCCATCGATTACGATATGTTAGACTCTTTGAAAAACGAAGTTTCATCACAATTCTATGGAATCAATCTAATAAATAGTATCTATTTTAATACTGACTAACAAATTAGTTTTGATTCACAATCTAATAAATAATCTCCTACTTTTAATACTTACTACAAATT